>OZ024903.1:69247308-69294932 GCA_964017125.1 Flabesymbios commensalis
GTGCTTTGTTGTTGCCAAATGTCAAACGAATAAACATGACAAGTGGAGAAAGAGTTTTATGATTTGTTTGGAACCGTCGACTCGACGGGGAAGGAAGTTGAGTTTAACTGGTGAGATCGTGCAGATTCCCTCGTCGACCATTGTGACCTCACACTAGAGGCTCCGACGGTCACTTACAGGTACTCTCGGCGCGAGGGGCTCCCCATCCCACCATACTGGTGACCCCTGACGACTGATTGTCTACGCAACAGTGTTTTCACCTAGACGCCAGTTGAAAACCACTGTTTTCAAGGATAGTTTTGATCAATTTTAAGGGATTTTTTGGAAAAAATCAATAGCATTTTTTTCATCAGGTACGTGAAAACTGTGGGTCATTATTTATATGCCAGTTTAAATTAGTCAGAAAGAGTTATCAGAGGAGAAGCACGTTTCTTTACGTCGAAAACGGCGTAAATTTCTAAATTTCGGACAAAATTCCACGTGTTTGGCGCCTTTTCAAGATGGCGACCATGTCGGTTTCTCTAGAAGAATCCAGAAAATTATTCTCATAGACTTAGTCTATCATTTGTTAAATGTAAGAGTTTGTTTAATGCCTTCATCCTATTAATGCCACTGTAGGCGAGTAGGAAGTGGGTATTTTCGGTAACTCAATTTTTATCGTTGATTACCATAATTGGGTGACTCGATTTTAAAGTCCATAGACGAAGTCTCGTCATTTTTCCAATTTTTTTCAGCAAAATCGACAGAAATTATAAATATCGCTTCGACTCGGGTAACCTTTAATAGGTTTAGGGCCAAAATAAATTGTTTCCCTAAATGAATGTCAATAAATGGTCTTATTTGATCTGTTTAAAATATTCCCAGGACCGTAGGTCAATATTTTGTACTATTATCATATGTTATTTCAGAGAATGCTGAATATTGCACATGTATTTGGTAGGTGTGCGCCATTTTGGACGCTGGTGTCCCCCACTTAGCTGATCGCCCGCAGTGGGCACCCACGTGTTCCGCCATAACAGGCATGCATCTGGACAGTGAACCTGTGTCGCCACATTACATTAGCATAAATTAGGCCGCTATTTTGATTTGGTGGAGATCATTTCTCACGTGTTCAAAATTTTGCACGGACTGGCTGTAATAATTTTTTTAAATTGTTTATAAATTTTCTTTTTCAAAACGATTGAAGGAGAGGAAATATAAATAAGTTGTTTCGAAAACAAAATTGTACCACTAATTGTGTGAGATTTTTGTTCACTTTGAAACGCCCTTCGGTGTTGGTAATCGTTCTAGCCTATTTAGCGCCTTATTTGGGCACGCAGTAGGTAATGAATATGCTAATGTGAGGCGAGACGGGGATGCTGACCATATACTATGTACACACCGTTCCAAGCATGCCGTCACAGACTGTAAGCCACATGATGCCTGCCGCACAGGTTGGAAGCACCGACAATACATCATACACACACCCACCACAGACGACATAAACACAACTGCTACGAAGACAGTAGGTTTATACGTCAGTCAATGAATCGATGCGAGCGATTGATTCGGACGTTTATGAGAATGACTTGGTGATGAACGTACCGTTATAAAAAAAAAAAACGTGGAATGTTCATCACAGACATCAATTTTCAGCGAAATGATATACTATATCATTAATCAGCATAGACTACTGTCAGTCACGTTTTAAATATTATTCTAAAATCATAAATGTAACTGTTTTTCTTCGCAGTCACATTTAGTCTATCAGTTTGAGAACGAAATTTTCTCACGATAGTTTATTTCTGAACTTTAAATAATTTTTTTATAAATACAGAAATATTCGATTTGACAGTTGCGCTATTGCGAAACATTGCAAATATTTGAATGTGTTTTTCGACTTGCGTGAAATTATTTTTTTTCACCCAGGTCGATTTACAAAATATTATTATCCTAGCTTAGCATAGCATGTCATAATTGTATCTGGCATATATTTTTCTTATGTACCACTTCGACCTACGGTTTTCACTATACCATTATGCATGTGTGTGAATAAGTGAAAACGTTTTATGTCAAATATAGACCTTCAGTTTTCACTTCAATCAATATATACCTTTGTGAATTAGTGCACAGCATTGAGGTGCAACCTCAGCGACGCATTTTCAACTAATCTGCAACCCCTGTTTCTCGCAACATGCAACATAGCATGAACATTTTCTACAGTCTACAATTCTAAGATTGAGCATATTACAGACATTTTTCATCTGATTTACACGGCAACGCACAACCTATCCGCGCACGGCTTTTCAAAATAGTTGGCATGTGTTAATACGACATGCCATTTTAAACACATTTGAGATAGACATAGAGCCAATAGGCCAGCTATCTCAAATGCTTCACTAGTTAGATAATTTAAAAACACTACTTCATAATGTCGAAGCAGTTCGACAGTGAAGGCTTCATGTCAACGCCCCTAGAAGGTGCGGGTGCTAGACCTAAAGATGATTATCGTCAAGACAGTGAGGACAATGAGGTTCGATTCCGAGAGGCAGATTAAGAATATCAACGCCTCAAAGCTGATTTCGCTCGAATTGCCCGAGCTAAACGTATGACTTCTCACTCTAGGAGCGACTCCTCAAGGAGTTCTTCACTGCTCGGTAGACAGTCGCAGAGACGTGCTACGAACTTACCCAAGTTCAGAATCGCCACTTTCTACGCTTCGGATGTTGAACTCTGGTTCAACCAAATTGAGACTCAGTTTGCTCTTCACCAGATCAACGATGATGATGAGAGGTACAGCTTAACCTGCGCTGCACTTTCGGGCGAGGTCGCATCGGATGTGAGGGACGTGCTACTTCAGCCTTTCAGGTCCAATAAATACGAAAGCCTGAAAGCGATCTTGTTAGAGAGACGAGGTTTGACCATACCCGAAAGGGTTAACAAAGTTATCTCTGGTGAAAGGATTGGTAATGACATTCCCTCGCGTTTCCTGCGGCGTCTGCAGAAGACTGCAGGTTTCGGCACCAAAGCTGTGGTGGGGAAAGCAGTAATTCGTCAAGCATTCATACGCCAGATGCCCGCTTCCATCAGAGCCCATTTGGCGACTCAACCTGACTGTGCCACCCTCGAAAGTTTTGCCGTTTTGGCCGACCGGGCACTGGCAGCCGAAGAGGACGTCGAAGAGAGTAAGCCGGGGGTCGCAGAGATTAAGGTAGAAGAAACCACCAAACTAGCTGGTTTGTTGGAGGATTTGTCTAGGCGAATTAAGAAACTAGAAACCGTGACTACATCAGAGAGGAAAAGAAATAAAGGACATGGACGAGCAAATAACTATGCTCCTGCGCCTGCATTTGCTCCTAATGTTCAGGCCTCAGGTTTTGTTAGCAACCAACCTAGTCAGTATAGAAATGAACAGGATAATGCTCGATCTTTCGTCCCGCCGACGAAATTGCAACCACTTGCTCGACCTTTCGTCCCGCCGACGAAATTGCAACCACTTGCTCGACCTTTCGTCCCGCCGCCGAACCCACAGCGTAATGACGCCGCTAAGACATTAGATTCGGCTGATGCACCTGTCTGCTATTTTCACCAGACTTTCGGTTATAAGGCACGCACGTGCAGGAGCCCTTGCGCTTTTTCTTTAAACTGCTAAGCCAGAGCAAGGTAGCATCTGGCGGTATAACTGAGACGCGACATGACGCGGACGCTAGTTCTCCAAAGTTATCTCACTCTAAGTTATTATATGTCGCAGATAAAGGACATAAATGCAGATATTTATTTGACACGGGCGCAGCTGTCAGTGTTCTGCCGAAATCTTGCGCTAACGGGATTTCAGACGCTGACAGTCTCCCCCTGGTGGCAGCTAATAACAGTACTATACATACTTACGGAACCTGTAAACGCGTCGTCGATGTCGGTTTAAAGCGCGAATATCCGTGGACGTTCATAGTGGCAGATGTGCAGCAACCCATAATCGGGGCTGATTTTTTAATCCACTCTAATTTGCTCGTAGACTTGAGAAGCAGATGTCTCCGGGACATGCGTACAGGTCTAGCTATTGCCGCTTCACTGTCATCCATTAAACATCTGTCATTGAACAGAGTTGACACCGTTCAGAATGAGTACACAAAACTCCTCAGCCAGTTCCCGGAACTGACACGCCCTACGACAAAGGGTGAGACCGTTAAACACGGAATAACACACAAGATAGCGACTAAAGGACACCCGGTGTTTGCACGACCACGACGTTTAGCACCCGATAAGCTGGTTACCGCAAAACGCGAGTTTGACGAGATGATAAAACTAGGGGTCATTGAACCCAGCGACAGTGAGTGGTCCTCAGCGCTTGACATGGTGCCAAAGAAAAACGGCGATTGGAGACCATGCGGGGACTACCGTAGTTTGAATGCACAGACCGTACCGAACCGTTATCCGATTCCTCATATACAAGATTTCACGCAGCGTTTAGCCGGATCGAAAAAAAATTCTAAGATCGACTTGGTCAGGGCTTATTACCAAATTCCGGTGGAACCATCCGACGTACACAAGACTGCCGTTACTACACCTTTTGGCTTGTTTAAATTCACTAGAACACCGTTTGGTCTAAGAAATTCCGGTCAAACGTTTCAGCGCTTTATAGACCACGTTACACGAGGACTTGATTTCGTTTTTGTTTATTTGGATGACCTACTGGTAACCAGCCCAGATCATAAAACGCATAAGAAACATCTACGAATTCTTTTTGCTCGACTATCTGAATACGGAATTATCATTGGTCCTGAAAAGTGTCAGTTCGGTACAACTGAATTAAGTTTTCTAGGTCACCACGTTTGCGCCGAAGGAATTTCGCCGTTACCCAGCGCCGTTGACGCGATTGTTAATTTCGTTAAACGCGAAAAGCAACGAGCATTGCGTAGATATCTGGGAATGGTGAATTACTACCACCGTTTCATACCGCTTTGCGCCGCGAAGTTGACACCACTCAATAATCTACTGACAGCTGCCAACGAAGGACATACCAGACTGTCACCGAAGTCAAATTTCGATTTGAAGTGGAATGAAAATGCAGAGTCAGCATTTTCTGAGTCAAAACAGATATTGGCAAACGCTACGCTTCTGGTGCACCCAGATTGTACGGCCCAGATTAACATCACGTGCGACGCTAGTGATGTCGCCGTCGGTGGCGTTTTGCAGCAATTTTTAAACGGTATGTGGCAGCCACTTTTCTTTTTCAGCAAGAAGCTGAACCCAGCAGAGACACGCTACAGCGCGTTCGATCGTGAGCTTTTGGCAGTATACGCTACAATTAAACATTTCAGACACAATTTAGAAGGACGAAATTTCTTCGTTAATACAGATCACAAACCGTTGACATTCGTAATGTCATCCGTGACTGAGCGCGCGTCCCTACGACAAACACGTCATTTAGCTTTCATCGCTGAATTCACCACCGATATTAGATATGTAAAAGGAGAGACAAATTTCGTCGCTGATGCGCTGTCACGACCATCAGTGTCAGCGATACATGATGGACCAGCGATAGACTATAAAGAGTTAAGTCTCGACCAAGCTAATGACGCGGAATTCACGCGTTTGAGACACTCGACTACATACACTATGAAGTTCAAACTATTAAAATCGTTCGATAATCAAATGATCTGGTGTGATGTGTCCACGGGACACAACCGGCCGTACCTTACCGCGAAATTTCGCTGAAAAGTTTTTTCAAACTTGCACGGTTTAGGCCATCCATTGCATAGAGCTACCAAACCTTTGATTAATACCCGATTTGTATGGCACGGCATGAATATAGATATTGCTAGATGCTAGACGGACCCTTACCTTATGCTGATGGCTTTAGATATCTACTGACTTGCGTCGACCGTTTTACACGTTGGTCCGAAGCTATACCTATGGTAGATATTAGAGCCGAAACGGTCGCCGATGCCTTCTTCAGCGGGTGGATAGCACGTTATGGTACCCCTGCCACTATCACCACTGATAGGGGCGCTCAATTCGAGTCCAAATTGTGGGATAGTTTGTGTAATCAATTCGGGATTATTCAGAATCGTACCACGAGTTATCACCCTCAGTCGAATGGCATGGTCGAACGTTTCCACCGTCAATTGAAAGCCGCCATTATGGCGCACGAGTCACCGAACCCGTGGACTATCACGTTACCCGCTGTGCTTTTAGGAGTTCGTTCCGCCGGTAAAGAGAGATTAGGCAGGTCAGCCGAGATGATTTACGGGACAACCCTTAGACTCCCAGGAGAGTTTACTAACAGTACACCGTCAACGCCAACACTGATTTGGAGAATTATTCAGACAAGCTACGCGTGGCCATGTCGCGTCTCCGTCTATGTCCGCCACGTGACACACAACAACACAACATTTTCCAATTCAAGGAAATAGCTACATGTACTCATGTATTCTTGCGCCGAATCGCAATTGCGCCGCCTCTGACCGCCCCTTAGGACGGACCATATAAGGTCGTCGCGAGGAGTGGCAGAGTAATGAAAATCCTAGTTAAAGGCAAGGTTGAGACGGTCTCTTTAGATCGCGTTAAACCCGCACATCTTGAGTGCGAGGCTACGACAGGTACGACAATACAGCGTAAAACGCCAAGCAAACCACGGTGATCGACGGCTACCAGGACATCTAGTAGGAATCCACAGGGTCCACCTAGAACTGGTAGTGCGGACACTCCGACGTCCAACGGGACGAGAGTTAAAACGAAAAAGTCGACGGCAGTCAGAAGCAGTCAAAAATCGGCCACAGTCCCAAAGCAAATAGATGTTAAAGTCAACTTGTCTAACAGAGACAATACTTATGTAGCGCCGCATTCGCGAGCCCCCGCCGTGTCCCGCGCTAACGGGAACGGCGGTGGTTTACGAACGTATTCCCGCATACCTTTACATCTACGGGGTAAAACCCCGGGTGCTGCTGACGCCGTAATCGACTCGACCAAAAGCAACCATGCGAATATCGCTAATCGCGAAAAAATTTCGACCGACCAAACAGCGCGAAAAACTAGAGTCGGACGAATAATCCAGACTCCTGCCCGGTTCGTGCAGATGGTTCACGCTATAGTTGCGCCTAACGACATCTATGGCGGGCCCAACCGCATACATCGTATTAACAATGTTTTTAAATTGTAAATGAATATGCCAGGCCTGGCAGCATTGTGTACAGATATATAAATGTAAAGACATTTTTTTTTTTTAGCAAGTTCATTGCTAAAATACGAATAGAAATTTATGTTAATTAAATGAATGGGTTGATCGCAGCTTGCAGCAAATGTATACATACATACAGGACAGTTGGTGTTAAGAGGATGGGACAATTCATGTATAATGCTGCGATTTCAACCACCCACGCTGTAACCACACTCGCTATATTTTTTAAACTATGCTTAGTTATAAGAGGTTACATATTTTTACAACCCCGCTACTTGCACGAAGCAGTCTCCTACACGTCAGTTGGGTCCTACGTTATCACTCACCCGGGGGTAATGTAGGATCCTGACTTCGTTCAGTTAAAGGGACTGGCCCAGGCTAAAATCATAAAAAAATCGGTGATTTTATTTCGGGTTCTTAATATGACCATATGATGTAAACATGTACATAGACTAGAACTGCAAATTTTGATAATTTTTGTGCTGCGCATTCTCCAGTTAGGCTAGATATAGAGACGAAATTCCCGCATTTCCTATTTTTGACATGGTTGTCAATAATTAGAAATCGGGAATTTCGTCTCTATATCTAGCCTAACTGGTGAACGCGCAGCACAAAAATGATAAAAATTTGCAGTTCTAGTCTATGTACATGTTTACATCATATGGTCATATTGAGAACCCGAAATAAAATCACCGATTTTTTGATGATTTTAGCCTGGGCCAGTCCCTTTAAGGTGGCAGTTATCCCCGGCTTCTCGGACGCGGGAGGCTGTGGACGACCGCCTCGTTCCCGTACCTTGGTGACGGGTGCACACAATTGCAAACCGTGCGGCTTTGGTATTTTTCCCGCACTTCAGGCGTTACACTCGGCGACTACGGACGTGCCGTAGTTCGCTCTCGCTAAGTCAGATAGGACGTGCCGTGCGCGGAGGTTGTGCTTTGTTGTTGCCAAATGTCAAACGAATAAACATGACAAGTGGAGAAAGAGTTTTATGATTTGTTTGGAACCGTCGACTCGACGGGGAAGGAAGTTTGAGTTTAAATGGTGAGATCGGGCAGATTCCCTCGTCGGCCATTGTGACCCCACACTAGAGGCTCCGACGGTCACTTACAGGTACTCTCAGCGCGAGGGGCTCCCCATCCCACCATATATTCATATTCTTTTGTTTTTTAGAGTAAAATTATTGTGATCGTTTCGTTTTTATTGAGTTATAAAATTGTATTAACTAAATACGATTAACAAAACTGTAACATATTATCAACCACAAATAAAAAAATATACTTTCTCAGTTTGACCGATGGTGTAGAACATCATTTTTTACAAGTAGGCTAATAGATATGGTGACAACAAAACAAAAAAACAACTCACAATATAAATATGTGCCTTGTTACACACAGTTATGAAGCTAAGCACGTATCACTAACAATGGTGTTGTAATAAATATATTTGTAATACAAACTAATCACGGGAGATTCACAGTATCATAAGAAATCATTTCTAGAACATTATTTCAACGCAGGTTGAGGTGCTCACTACCCAGCAAACACGAGACGTTGACACAATGCTGGGCTACTGTTGGCCCACCCTCTACGACGCTGGGCCAACATTAGTTATATGTAACGTACCGATAGCTTGATTTTCAAACGAAACAAATATACTGATTGAAAAAAATCGCGCCTAATGCAACAAATACATAAGAACATACCACAAACTAATTATTGAAAAAAAATAGTCTATGAAAAAATACAAGGTTTTAAAAAACTCAAATAGAGATATTATGGGTTTCGGACCAAGTACAGTAAAACCTGTCCATACCGGAATGCCTTAAGGACAAAATTTTATTCCGGTTTGGACAGGTTCCGGTTTAAACAGGGTTTTTTTCTTATGGAGAGGAACAAACAACGATACCTTGTATAACGTTACAATAATTTGACATGCGGGTTATAATTCAGGATGTATCGTTGATAGATGGATGTATGCAAATAAATTGATATAATAAGACACTTTTTTTTAAATAGATTTTTCATTATATCAAAATAATAAGCATATAATAATCAATGCATAGGCCTACATTATTTTTTCAAGCATAATTCAAATATAAAACACATAATACAGCTAGTATACATGTACATAGTAAAACACTTCACTTAAAATAACAGTACATTTTGTGTAATTGTGTGTCACATATTTCACACACGGAGCGCATTTGTGATTTTATAAACATTGATTTTTTTAGCGCCTAATCTAAAATAACATTAGGACCTACATTCTTGTAATCGTCCGTCACACATTTCAAACATGGGGCATATATCTTAACAACGACCACCAATTGACCCGTTTAAATATCAATGCAGTGGGAGAAGCTGTGCTTTCGATACGGAGTTAATCGTATTGCAGCAGTTTTTTTAAATTGTTTCATGACGACAGCACTCGTTTGTTTGGTAACTTTTATATATTTTCTGGAATGTATGACGCTGGACTAAATGATCCGATAGGCCTACTGTATAATTATGTCATTTAATACAATTAATGGCTTGACTAGGAGTGAAAAATAATATAGGAATAATCCAGCGATGGAAGAATAAGTGAAATATTTTTATATTTTACCTACTGTTAGTTATTTATTTAATGGGTCATTCAGTATCACAAACAAATTTATCCAAAAACATAATCTTTTCGTGAGAATTATTTAGTATTCTACATCCCGCCAATGGAAGAGTGGTTCAGCATGTCCAAGTGATATGGCGACTGACGTTTGTCGGGAGTTTGTGACATTTGTCGGTAATTATGGTAATGTTGTGACATTTGTCGTTGGCTGTGACATTTGTCGAGGCAAAGTTGTGACATTTGTCGTTGGCTGTGACATTTGTCGAGGCAAAGTTGTGACATTTGTCGTTGGCTGTGACATTTGTCGAGGCAAAGTTGTGACATTTGTCGTTAGCTGTGACATTTGTCGAGGCAAAGTTGTGACATTTGTCGTTGGCTGTGACATTTGTCGAGGCAAAGTTGTGACATTTGTCGTTAGCTGTGACATTTGTCGAGGCAATGTTGTGTCATTTGTCGTTGGCTGTGACATTTGTCGAGGCGATGTTGTGACTTTTGTCAAGGGCTGTGACATTTGTCGAGGCGATGTTGTGACATTTGTCGAGGGCTGTGACATTTGTCGATGCAATGTTGTGACATTTGTCGATGGCTGTCACATTTGTCGAGGGCTGTTGTGACATTTGTCGAGGGTTGTGACATTTAGTGGGATTGTGACATTTGTCGGCACAACACATGTACATATACGTGTGAAAAGACTAGTAAAATAAGGGTGGGTATAACTGTAATGGAAAGCTAATGATATTAAAAATAAAAGTATTTTGCTTGTCATACGTGGTAGGAATAATTGCGGATCGTGTTTGGCGTTCATTGTTTTCCGGAAGCGCAGAACCTAGCAAGCATTTTAGAACTACAAATAACAGGTGCGCGCTGACAGCAAACGTATATTTCCTTGCCAACATTAGGGGCCTACTGTTGTCATTTTAACCTAGGAATATATAATATTTTCCTTGTTTTAACCAAAAAAACACTCAACCTAGACAAAAAATTTGGAATGGCGCTTTTATTTTGAGTTCATATGGGACCGAAGTATTACAAAAAAAATGTTTTTAAAAATGGATCCAATTTGCATATTCAAACTGGTGGCCACAAAACCAGTGCAAAAAGTGAAAATACGCAATATCTCAGTAACCAGTCATCAAATGAGAACAAATAATGGCTCTACACCTAGGTTTTCTGGTACGGGGAATGCATTGGTGACATTGTTTTCGTAATTCAAGGTCAAGGTCACACCGTGGGTCAATGTCTTAGGTCATGTCAGCCACCGGAAAGTGAAAATATGCCATATTCCATTAACTTGTCATCATATAATAACAAATAATGCCTCTACACCTAAGTTTTCCGGTATGGGAAATCCGTTGGTGCCATTATATTACCACTGTAACCTCGTGGGGTGTTTTTGTATATTTCCATGCTGGAGACTATGTGAGTTTTAACCATTTGATGGGGTACTACCCCTCCCTCCGAAATATCACCCCTGTAACCTCTTGGGTGGTTTGGTTATATTTCCATGCTGGGGTCAAGCTGATTTTCAACCACCATAGACATCTCAAGTGAGCTGAATTGAAGCAAAACCAACAAAAAACGGTTATTTTCACCTATTTTAAGCTGATTTGACCTTCCTGTGACCTTGAGATGACCTTGGGGTGACACCCCAGTGACGCCCAACCCCAATCATTGTCACCATGTGTACTTGGGTTGGGATTAATCAAACGTATTTGAAGTGCTGGCCATGGGTCCAAACATGACCACCTGGGCGATGAAAGGGTTAAACTTGGTCAGCAATGATGGCCCCCACATCCTGCAGAGCCAGCAGCCAGAAGGTTAAACCAACATGACCACGTGTAGGCCAAGTCCTTTTACCTGTTTACATAGAATATATTCTTTGTAAACAGGTGAAAGGACTAAGCCTACATGTGGTCATGTTGGTTTAATGTTTGGCCAGTGTTGTAGACAGTGGACCAGCATTAAACCAACATTGGTGCATCATATCGTAATTTGCCATGCACCGCTTGCTTTAGAATACAATGGTATATGGGGAAATTTTCAACAAAATACATGGTGATTTTAGTGTTTTAATTCCTCAGTCTTACCTAATGACATATCGAAAATAAATTATATGATAAGACGACAGATCAGCCCATGACCAACACAGATATGTATCATAACTTATAGTTTTACTGTTTTTTCATTCCTTTGGAGTGGGCTGATATGACAAAAATCAATTAAAATGAATGTCCCCAGCCAAAGTTTGAAAGTATTTGAAAAAGAGTCATTTACGTCCGACACCATGCTTGTTTCGCATATTTCTATGTCAAACATCAAACATAATGCCAATATCTATATATATAGCCCAGTTTAACCTATATGTGCACAAAGGTCGCCTAAAACCTCATTTATTCATTGGCTTTTCTCCATTTCATTTATATTATATAGTCCATGGGCCAGAATTGGTCACCGTGCTCATCACACACTAGGCCTACTCACCCAGACTAACTGTTCTTTAGGCTTTGATATGTCTAAAACATGAAATGAGATGTTACCAGCAAAAAATAGGGACAAACTTTATATTTTGACCGTTTTTATGGGGGTACCTCCAAACCGGTCTAGAATTAGGGGGTAGATCACGTGAGCGTCTGTCATTGATTTTTTGATTAACCAATCTGCACAAGCGATATACCATATAACCAAGAATTTATTAACTTATTAACCAAGAATGTAGCACTTGAGATGCTGTAAAATGCCAAAAACTAATGTCCCCTGTGATAAAAACTATACAACGCACAGCGATATCAAACATATCCACTTGTAGATTATCATCCTGTCTACATATGGAAGGTATTTTTTAGTCACTAGCTGATACATCGGAGGGTATAACTTCTCTGAAAGGGGACTACTCTCAGCCGTTTATTCCATCAAAAACTAAGGGTGTCGGATGCTGTCTTCGTACACCAGTTTCTCGCAACGGTGCGCTGCAGTCTCTAATTATGCAGCTGTGCCAAATTTGGCACATGTTGATAAACATCGTTGCTGCTGCCCCTACTGTTGGATGTTATTGTCAGCAGCAGCATCACATCCGTCATAAAACTACAGAGCTCCAATATACCGCTAGGATGACCCTGTGATGCTCTCTCTCTGACCTATGCTGATAGATCATAAAACACATACTGTAACTGCTAACACGACAGCCCAGCAAACACGACAGATACGTTGACAGGACGTTAATATTTTCAATTCTGTGCCAATGTGTTGCAAAGGGTGACAGCATTGAAACAACATCGGGACAACGTTGTAAACTTGCGGGGTTTATGGCAACCCAGCAAACATCAGACCTCCACCCAATGTTGGGTTAATGTTGGGCCACCGTCGAAAACGGTGGGCAAACATTAACCCAACAACGGGTCGACATGTTAACTGGGGAAGTGTAAGTCACATCAAAGAAATTCAATTAAAACTCATTGGTCACTTAGTACAGGTGAACATCGTTATAACACGATCGTTGGGGTCCAATGAGTCAAATCGTGTTATAAGTGAATCGTGTTATACAAAAAAATCAACCAGAAAACGATACCAAAAACGGATGAGTAATACACAGGTGTAACGTGTTATGTCACAGCTATAACTTATAATAATAACAACAATATTATAAAAAAAATTATCATAATTTTTGCGGCGTAACAATTGTAACGTTTTACAACTATTCTATCGTACAAATGTATAGAGAATGAACACTATAAAAAGAACAATAAATTACACATCTTTATGCAGCAGAGACTAGCGAATTTGCTATATTTTAGTACTTTATTAAATGCTTATACATATTATTGTGCGCAGTGTGTAAAACGATGTATTTGATACCTTGATTATCATTTGCATGTAATACTACGCGAGCATTATTATTATTTAATTGCACACAATATAATAAATGTGAATAATATATCAGAAGCGCTGTTACTGCTATCACTTCTGCAGTTGATGATTGACATCACTGTCCTCACGCTGATTGGTTCAGATACCCCCTCTCTTTCTGACTCCTCCCACGTCAAGAGGTCAGGTGCGGTGATTGACAGCTTATGCACTCTCACAGAATCTCGTCAGAAAATACTTCACGAGAGCTTGTGAGATTTGCTCCAGTCGATAGGCGCGAGTCTCGACAACTCTGGCGGTGTACACACTTTATCACGTGACGTTTGTTCAACACTCAGTTCGTAGTCTCTGTGGGGGGGGGGGGGCATTACCCTTTCCTTCGATTTGCAGGCCTAACAAGACGTATTAAGTCGACAAAATTATATATAAATATAATACGATTTTTCTTAGATATATAATACGATACCATCGTTATTAAATATATAGCACTTCTACAGATGGATTATTTTTCGTGCTATAATCTGTATTTGTAAGCAGAATATATCACGATCTTTTTTAAATACATAACATTCTTTACTTTGTGTACATAGCACGATTTAAATAGTCTACAAAACTGTAATCATTTTTTGTGCTATAATATGGATTAATTATAACACGATCTTCAATAAATTTATAACACGATCTTCAGAAATTTATAACACGATCTTTAGACTTATAAGTCTGTTTGAATACAATACGTTCTTTACAAATTTATAGCACGATTTCTATGACATCTTATTATACCGCATTATAATATACAAAGATATCAAAGCGTCTCCGCCGAGACACTTATTCTCGCCTCACTGCCCGGCATTATGACATAATAAAAACACGATCTTCATTCAATTTATAACACGATCTTTAGACTAATAAAAATATGTTCGAATACAATACGTTCTTTACAAATTTATAACACGATTTCTATGAAATATTATTATACCGCATTATAATATACAAAGATATCAAAGCGTCTCCAGCGGGCCACTTATTCTCGCCTCACTGCCCGGCATTATGACATAATAAAAACACGATCTTCATTCAATTTATAACACGATCTTTAGACTAATAAAAATATGCTCGAATACAATACGTTCTTTACAAATTTATAACACGATTTCTATGAAATATTATTATACCGCATTATAATATACAAAGATATCAAAGCGTCTCCAGCGGGCCACTTATTCTCGCCTCACTGCCCGGCATTATGACATAATAAAAACACGATCTTCATTCAATTTATAACACGATCTTTAGACTAATAAAAATATGTTCGAATACAATACGTTCTTTACAAATTTATAACACGATTTTTATGAAATATTATTATACCCCATTATAATATACGAAGATATCAAAGCGTCTCCAGCGGGCCACTTATTCTCGCCTCACTGCCGGGCATTATGACATAATAAAAACACGATCTTCATTCAATTTATAACACGATCTTCGGAAATTTAAAACACGATCTACAGAAATTTATAACACGATCATTGGACTAATAATTATCTATTCGAATACAATACGTTCTTTACAATTTTATGACACGATTTTTATGAGTGAATTATATTATGCCGTATTATAATATACGAAGATATCAAAGCGTCTCCAGCGGGCCACTTATTCTCGCCTCACTGCCCGGTGTTATGACATAACACTGTTCCGCGTTCATATGTGTAGACCAAGCGTTGGCCAAACATTGTTTCAATGCTGGGCGTAACGTTTAGCATTAGCTGAGTTAACATGATGCGTGTTGGCGTTGTCGGCGATAGCGATTAGTCTACGCGATGCACATACTGTTTACTCTTTCAATAAATCTTGTAGATTTGGAAATTATAACACGGTATTCTGTAAAAAAGCCAGAAAAGGGGTCCTAAATTTTGGGGTCCATGACCTTACCGTGTTATAACCGATCCGTGTTGTAACGATTCGTGTTATATCGTTGTTCACCTGTACAATTATATTAGTGGATAGGCCTACATCCACCACACAATCTGTTTAGATGTTCTCAATATTTTTTATGATTTATGTAGCATACACTAATATATATATATATATATATATAATAAGCCCACGTTAATGAAATGCTCAGTCTGTCAACTTGGTAGTTTGAGACGGTTCTCAATCGTGTATTTAATAGTCCTATCTGTAAACCGAGCTTATTATTTTTCTTTCCTTCGTCAACACTATTTTCGGATGAGTGCTTAGTGTATTTTGTTTTTGTGCGATGGATCGTTCTTCTCAAACTGTGGGACTTCGAAAAGTTCATATAATTAATCCAGGATTATGCAAGATAGCCGCTTATGTTAGTGTCAACTTTCCCGTTCTACAAGTGCGCTCTCTAGTCTGGGGTTAGTTTGACCAGCATCATGCCATTGAGATTTCGCGCATAAAGGCCGACATTCCACCTCAGCGTGGTGGACCAGCAACTGTTACTGTTGTACGCGTAACTGACGCAGGACAAGCAGATCTAATTGTTGCTGGTGACGTCATAGAGTCTGTATCAATGAAGGTAACTTTGTCGACTTGGAAAAAACTGGCAAACTTCTGGAAAAGCTTAGGCCAGCTTATGTATTCTGTGCTGGTGTGTCTAAAACGGAATTTCAGGCTGTTTGCTGTGGTGTGAGATATGTTGAGAAAATGTGCCATTCAATCGAGTTGCCAGCAAAAAAATGTTTAAAATGGCACACGTTTCGCACAAATGCCACTATAGATGAGAGGAACCTTGTGCTAGAAAGAGATAACAGGTGTGCTGAATGTAACCAGATGTATCACCGTGCAAGATTTACAAGTATTAAAAGGGCGACTACAGAGGACATAGGACCATCTTCCAGTAATCCTATCCACCCTTGAGTCCACGTAGCAAAGATATACTGTATTTTTGTGCATCATTAGTGAATGTTATTTATTTGAGATGTGAAAGGTTAGTCATTTATTCAAGTACATTTGCCCAATAATAAATGCGCATTAACATACCAAGCGTTGCCAATAATTGTTGTAGATGTTTAGATCGCATATCCGTCACAATTGATGCGGCTACGTCGTCCCTTTTTGCTGAAGGGGCTCTCACTCGGGATCACCATTTTTGTCATTTTATTTTGACTAATGTATAATAACTTTTCAAAATAATATATTTCCCCTAAAACATAACTTTCTATCAAGTACTTCGTAATGTTAAGATATTATTTTAGCTAAAGGTGAAATCCCCCCCCCCCTCCCCCCCACACACACACACACTTCCTCGCTCACAATAGTGATAGGATTAACTTTATACCATGAAGCAAACGCGTCACAGTGTAGTTTCTTAAAAACAAAAAATCCATCAACGAAATTTTATTCCGTGTGAACATTCAGCCACAATAAGGTCCTGAGCGATGTACCAACATTAAAACAATATCTTATGAGCCATTCACAGGAAACACAAAACATATGTATAATATTTATTCAATTTATGACCAACGAAAGACGTTGGACCAACGTTGTATGAATAATATTTTGTGTTTACTGGGCTGCCTCGTGCCGGTCGGGTGGTATCTCTATCCCCCCCCTCTCCCCCGGATCGACATCTACATTCTCATCTAGCAATCACTGTTGGTTTACCCAAGGATTGTTTACCATTTGGCCAATATCTTCAATTTTGATCATCTCACCACTGTGTCAAATCGTTCTGTCGTATCATACGGGGTGAAGGTGATGTGACAGGCTGGTAATGTGGTAGGCTGACGCATGGCTGATTTTGTTTGTGGCAAAAGTCAAGACATGCTTCCCTACAGTCTGTATAATTGGCGAACGTGATCCAGATCAACCCTTTATCACCGAGTAGTTTCCGATCAGTTTATAAATGTGTTTTTACCAATTTAGGCATCTTTTTAAGTTGCCGGGCGGAGACAAGAAAAAAAAAGTTTTTTAAGGTGATTGAATATTTAGTTACAGCATATCCTTCAGACAATTATTTATTCCATGAAAAATCAATCTCAAAGTATTTATTTCAAATATACTCCAGTCCCCCATTGGAGATTGAATGGTGGCTCCTGACAATTTTCTGAGTATTCATGACAAATTATGAATCCAAGTATTCGTATTGTATTTAAATACTATTTAAAATTCCTGTATTTATCAAAACCGAGAAGTGGAACAATAAAACGTGTTATTGAAACACAACTGATTTAAGCCCCTATATATTTTCTTCTTGCTAGGATCTTACACGCATCACGTTGTACAGATAAGTTTTGAAAAAGAGCGATTGACTAAAGATGTGTGTGTCATAAATCTGCGGCCTGTGCGTTGTGACATAATACTATGCCTGAGCCTACTCCCTTAACATGTTAACAGACAAATCCGTTCACCCTCTTTTTGATGACAACATTGCAATATGTGATAAGAGTACCGTACTCACAAACTCCAGGCCTTCAACAACATCCTCCTCACCTTCTCAGTAAAACACGATAAGTTGATCCATGCAGTGTTAGATTTATGTTGGGCCAGCGTCGCAGAATTTATGCTATGGGTCTACAACTGGGACTTAGTATAGCCCTAAATGTCATCGTACCTCACTAGTGGTAAACGGCATTTAATGCTGTACTACGAACAGACAGACAATATTTTGTTGACACAAAGACAAGTCATCACAGACTTATTCGTCTGTACCTACATTCTAAACATTAATTCAATGTTGAACCAATGTATCAGGATACATAAAAACACACTATTTCTGTGAATGACATAATTTTACCTTCCTCATGCATTACATTATAATTCTTCTATTATTACTGCTTTTTCATTACATCTTGCCACTATAGGTATATTTTACATGTATTTGTATTCGATTGCATCTGGACAGTGATGTATTCGTATTCAAATACATTTTTAAAGGGAGTATTTGTATTCATGCCTTCACTTCTACAATTATATTAATAGACATAATTATGGCATCATGTATATTTAGCATCATTGATAGGCTCTATAATCTGATAGTACAGATACACGATCATGGTGATTTTAAAACCTGCTACTGAACTGTTTACGAGCCACAACTTTCAAAGGGTTTAGACCTATATATAATCGTCCAGCAGAGTGACTGGCTTTCGATCGGGGGAAGTGGGCTATGTATAGCAGCATCTTGTTGGTAGATATATGCTCATGAATACTCGTGTGGATACCAGGAGCAGATCCCATCTGTATCAGATATGTACTCAACCACAGCACCAGATAAGACAAGCTGACAATGACGCCTTTGTGAGATCCTAGCCATGTGCTGAACGCGCACGTGTTCCACCAGCTTATTCCTTAGTCTGACGTGTGCACCGCTCCTCCAATAGGAAACAGCTCAGTCATATATTATGATAATTAGGCAAGATCCCCATTGGAGTAGTCGACAGACAGTGTGCATGCATCGCGAGAAAGATGCATCAGCAGCGGTATACCACTGTGATTCAAGCGACGCCTAGCGTGTACGTGTTAACTAAACTGCGAAACTCAAACTACCATGGACAAGTGGGCATACATCTCTCCAAATCGCGCTTTTAAAAATCACAATCGGCCCACAAACAACGGAACTACAGTACTTTCAAAAATACAATAAATTGGAATATCAGCATATATTCAGTGCTACATTCTTGGTTAATAAATTCTTGATATAACGGATAATTAAATTCCCATTCTAATACAGTAGAGTGAATGGTCGTCTCTTCGTGTTCAAGCATGCTTTTTATTCTAAAATAATCAAAATGAACAACAAAACAGTCAACATTGTTAAAGGAAACGACATAATAAATCGTAGTTATTGGACATATATTCATCTGACCTATGTTTTCCGTACCCAGATATGTGTAAATGCTTGAATATGGGTGTTATTAATTATTGTTATAAATGTCATACATATTTATTAGTGAAAGAATATTGCGGGCTTTCATGGAAAGTATAGGCTGGCCTGAAATCTGAAACATGGTTCTTTGCTTGGGATTTTAGTGTACATAGCCTACTTTTTTATGCACTTGTTATCACATAAATTGTGTGTGCTGAATTCATATCTGTCGGATAACATTCTATATTTGGTGAACTTCAATTTCAAATTAGCAAAACACAAAATGGCCACCAAAATGTTGAGAAAACCCCATATTTTCTAGTTTGTCGCACATAAAAGCACAATTTCTGGTTTCTACACAATTTTTAATTGAGCATTTTTTTTTTGTGTCTTTGGGAAATAGATCACCTTTCCTTGACCTTTAAACCCAATTAGACGTCCGTTTTTTATGTATTTACCGTTACTATAAGTATAGACCTAGCCTAGGGGAGACCGGGGTACGTTGAGCCACTTTTTCGATAATTTGATTCGACTTGGACCAGAAATAAAGCAAGTGCGGCACCCACTGTTAAGCGCGCTTATGATGTTACACGCTAATGACAAGAAAAGTGTCACACCATGCCCTTGGAAGCCACACGCATGCTTAACCCTTTAACCACCAAATCATTCGATCGGAATTTTCACCCAGTTGAAGTTGTGGATCGCGTCAAGTGAGTGAAAATTATTTAGATTCGACAAAATGGAGGCCAAGTGTTTTCAAATATTGCTGATTGATTTCACATTTTATCTTTAACAAGGTGGTACTTAATGTGCTAATAAAAAAATGAAAACCCGAATATATGCGGTTAAAGGGTTAAATGGAATGCCACTCGCATGCGCAGCCTAAACCACATGATGAAACTCTCGTGCTATATCACAGAGTGACGATGTCATTCGCATGCTCAAACCACACGATGCTACTCGCATTCTCGAACACAAACAGGTGCCAACGACGACACCTAATTATATTATCCTACATTTTTATTTTATCGTCAAGATTGAAGAAAAATCCATTTTTTTCAAATCGAGCTGGGGATCGCGTTAGTGTCCACACAAAATGGGAGTGAAAATTTCTTGGTCTGTAATCATATATCATAATCACTAAAATGTCCTTGCAAACGCATGCGAGCGCCATGCTAGTCTGATATCAAGTATGAAGAATCATCAGCGACGAAATGGAACTGAAATATCTGCTAGTGAAAAACATTATGCGTCTGCATGCGCACAAATGCTTGTCATCTGCACATGTGCGCTTGGCATGCTAGTGTCACATTTAATGTCACATTTTAAGAAACGCATGTTATATCTGCACTCGCATGAGCTTTTGAGTATGCACGTTTTTCAGTTTCACATGCAAAATAAGCCAGTGAAAACTAGCGTGCATGTGAGTGATAATTTCTATAGCGCATGCGACATTTAAGTCACTCACATGCCAATTTCAGCATGCGCACTTAGAATTCATGCGAAGTAATGTAGGCGAAACCATCACTGTACTGCATATATTTAGAGCTATTTAGTGAGTGATCCTCGTTTTTTGAAAGAAAGTGTAGGCTAAAAAAATATTCTGTATTTCACACAGGTTTTGTTCTTATTTCGATGGTGTTTTCAGGTGAGGGGTGCAGATTTATTATGTTCATAGCAACATTACATTTTTTCGATCTCATATTTATAGCAGTCACTGACCTAAAGAAGGCCACTGTATGTATACTGCCATATCTAATCCGCCAGGTCCTACATGAGGCGTTGAACCAGTGTTGGAAACAATGGCCACACACCTGTGCTGTATCACATTTTGTTTATTATTATTAACACTTGTGACGGACATAGTATATCAATTACTGTATGTCTACTTCGTCTTCATTATAGTACCTTCTGACTGTATTTTGATGTTAAGCACTAGCTGGTGTGTCGTTTTGCTTCACCGAGTTATAATATTTACAATACGGCAGATGTTGACAATGACGCGCATATGGGTGGGCGCACTCATTGTTTACTCTGCAAATCACAACGACCAACCTACCTAAACTCACGCGACTGATTTCTGTATCTATTCCAATTCAGTATTAGGTAGAAAAGTTAGAGTATTTAATAATGGTTATAAATTATAGTCAACTTACTCAACTACGAGAATTAGAGGTATCTTCAAGGTCAGCCTACAGTACGAGTTTATCATATTTTTGCTTGGTGGGTGTAAAACTCACCAGCCATGTATCTTATCATGCCGCTAATTCAAGTAGGTCTGTAGGATCCTGACGTCGTTCAGTTAATGTGGCGGTTATCCCCAGCTTCCCGGACGCGAGAGGTTGTGGATGACTGCCTCGTTTCCGTACCTTGGTGACGGGTGCACAAATTGCAATGTGTGCGGCCTTGGTATTTTTCTCGCACTTCAGGCGTTACACTCGGCGACTACGGACGTGCCGTAGCTCGCTCTCGCTAAGTCAGTTGGGACGTGCCGTGCGCGGAGGTTGTGCTTTGCTGTTGCCAAATGTTAAACGAATAAACATGATAAGAGGAGAGAGAGTTTTCTGATTTGTTTGGAACCGTCGACTCGACGGAGGAGGAGGAAGTTTAAGTTTAAATGGTGAGATTGGGCAGATTCCCTTGTCGGCCATTGTGACCCCATAATGGAGCCCCCGAAGTAGGCCCATCTTCCCATACTGGTGACCCCTGACGACTGATCGTCTACGCAACAGTGTTTTCACCTAGACGCCAGTTGAAAACAGCTGTTTTCAAGGATAGTTTTCATTAATTTTAAGGGATTTTTTGAAAAAAATCAATAGCATTTTTTTCATCAGGTATGTGAAAACTGTAGTTCATTATTTATATGCCAGCTTAAATTAGTCAGAAAGAGTTATCAGAAGAGAAGCACGTTTCTTTACGTCGAAAAGGGCGTAAATTTCTAAACTTTTGGACGAAATCCCACGTGTTTGGCGCCTTTTCAAGATGGCGACCTTGTCGGTTTCTCTAGAAGAATCCAGAAAATTATTCTCATAGACTTAGTCTATCATTTGTTAATTGTAAGAGTTTGTTTAATGCCTTAGGAATTAGGAAGTGGGTATTTTCGATAACTCAATTTTTATCGTTGATTACCATAATTGGGTAACTCGATTTTAAAGTCCATAGACGAAATCTCGTCATTTTTTCCGATTTTTTTCTGCAAAATCGACAGAAATTTTAAATATCGCTTCGACTCGGGTAACCTTTAATAGGTTTAGGGACAAAATAAATTGTTTCCCTAAATGAATGTCAATAAACGGTCTTATTTGGTCTGTTTAAAATATTCCCAGGACCGTAGGTCAATATTTTGTACTATTATCATATGTTATTTCAGAGAATGCTGAATATTGTACATGTATTTGGTAGGTGTGCGCCATTTTGGACGCTGGTTTCCCTAACTTAGCTCATCGCCCGCCGTGGGCATCCACGTGTTCCACCCTAACCGGCATGCATCTGGACAGTGAACCTGTGTCGCCACATCACATTAGCATAAAATAGGCCGCCATTTTGATTTGGTGGAGATCATATTTCACGTGTTTAAAATTTTACACGGACTGGTTGTAATAATTTTTTTTAAATTGTTTATAAATCTTCTTTTTCAAAACGATTGAGGGAGAAAAAATGTAAATAAGTTGTTTCAAAAACAAATTCTGCTACTAATTGTGCGAGATTTTTGTTCACTTTGAAATGCCCTTCAGTGTTTGTAATCGTTCTAGGCTATTTAGCGCCTTATTTGGGCACGCAGTAGGTAATGAATATGCTAATGTGAGGCGAGACAGGGATGCTGACTATATACTATGTACATACCGCCCAAAGCTTGCCGTCACAGACTATAAGCCACATGCTGCCCGCCGCACAGGCTGTGAGCACCGACAATACACCACGCACACACCCACCACAGACGACATAAACACAACCGCACCGAAGACAGTCGGTTTATACGTCAATCAATGAATTGATGCGAGCGATTGATTCGGACGTTTATGAGAATGACTCGATGATGAACGTACCATTATAAAAAAAAAAAACGTGGAATGTTCATCACAGACATCATTTTTCAGCGAAATGATATACTATATCATTAATCAGCATAGACTACTGTCAGTCACGTTTTAAATATTATTCTTAAATCATAGATGTAACTGTTTTTCTTCGCAGGCACATTTAGTCTATCAGTTTGAGAACGAAATTTTCTCACGATAGTTTATTTCTGAAGTTTAAATTTTTCATAAATACAGAAATATTCGATTTGACAGTTGCGCTATTGCGAAACATTGCAAATATTTGAATGTGTTTTTCGACTTGCGTGAATTTTTTTTTTTTTTCACCCAGGTCGATTTACAAAATACTATTATCCTAGCTTAGCATAGCATGTCATAGTTGTATCTGGCATATTATTTTTTATGTACCACTTCGACCTACGGTTTTCTAGGTACCATTTTGCATGTGTGTGACTAAGTGAAACGTTTTATGTCAAATATAGACCTTCAGTTTTCACTTCAATCAATATATACCTTTGCGAATTAGTGCACAGCATTTAGGTGAAACTTCAACGACACATTTTTTCAACTAATCTGCAACCCCCGTTTCTCGCAACATCCTCAGGAGGTTCTCCTGGCCCAGTTTAGCCTATATGTGCACAAAGGTGGCCTGAAGCCCGATTCATTTCATTTCATTTCATTTCTCGCAACATGCGACATAGCATGAACATTTTCTACAGTCTACAATTCTAAGCTTCAGCATATTACAGACATTTTTCATCTGATTTTCAGGGCAACGCACAACCTATCCGCGCACGGCGCGTCAAAATAGTTTGCATGTGTTAATACGACATGCCATTTTAAACACATTTGGGATAGACGCAGAGCCAATAGGCCAGCTATCTCAGATGCTTCACTAGTAAGATAATTTAAAAACACTACTTCATAATGTCAAAGCAGTACGACAGTGAAGGCCTCATGTTAACGCCCCTAGAAGGTTCGGGTGCTAGACCTAAAGATGATTATCATCCCGACAGTGAGGACAATGAGGTTCGATTCCGAGAGGCGGATGAGGAATATCAACGCCTCAAAGCTGATTTCGCTCGAATTGCCCGAGCTAAACGTATGACTTCTCACTCTAGGAGCGACTCCTCAAGGAGTTCTTCACCGCTCGGTAGACAGTCGCAGAGACGTGCTACGAACTTACCAAAGTTCAGAATCGCCACTTTCTACGCCTCGGATGTTGAACTCTGGTTCAACCAAATTGAGACTCAGTTTGCTCTTCACCAGATCAATGATGATGATGAGAGGTACAGCTTAACCTGCGCTGCACTTTCGGGCGAGATCGCATCGGACGTGAGGGACGTGCTACTTCAGCCTTTCAGGTCTAACAAATACGACAGCCTGAAAGCGATCTTGATTGAGAGACGAGGTTTGACCACACCCGAAAGAGTCAACAAAGTTATCTCTGGCGAGAAGATTGGTAATGACATTCCCTCGCGTTTCCTGTGGCGTCTGCAGAAGACTGCAGGTCTCGGCACCAAAGCTGTGGTGGGGAAAGCTGTAACACGGCAAGCATTCATACGCCAGATGCCCGCTTCCATCAGAGCCCATTTGGCGACTCAACCCGACAGTGCCACCCTTGAAAGTTTGGCCGTTTTGGCCGACCGGGGACTGGCAGCCGAAGAGGCCGTCGAAGAGAGTAAGCCGGGAGTCGCAGAGATTAAAGTCGAAGAAACCACCAAACTAGTTGGTTTGTTAGAGGATCTGTCTAGGCGAATCAAGAAATTAGAAACAATGACTACATCAGAGAGGAAAAGAAATAAAGGACGTGGACGAGCAAATAACTATGCTCACGCGCCTGCATTTGCTCCTAATGTTCAGGCCTCAGGTTTTGTTAGCAACCAACCTAGTCAGTATAGAAATGAACAAGATAATGCTCGACCTTTCGCCCCGCCGACGAATTTGCAACAACTTGTTTGACCTTTCGTTCCGCCGCCGAACCCACAGAGAAATGACGCCGCTAAGACATTAGATTCGGCTAATGCACCTGTCTGCTATTTTCACCAGACTTTCGGTGATAAGGCACGCACGTGCAGGAGCCCCTGCGCTTTTTCTTTAAACTGCTAAGCCAGAGCAAGGTAGCGACTCTTGCATCTGGCGGTATAACTGAGACGCGACATGACTCCGCGGACGCTAGCTCTCCAAAGTTATCTCACTCTAAGTTATTATATGTCGCAGATAAAGGACATAAATGCAGATATTTAATTGACACGGGCGCAGCTGTCAGTGTTCTGCCGAAATCTTGCGCTAACGGGATTTCGGACGCTGGCAGTCTCCCCCTGGTGGCAGCTAATAACAGTACTATACAAACTTACGGCAACTGTAAACGCGTTGTCGATGTCTCCGAGACATGCGTACAGGTCTAGCTATTGCCGCTTCACTGTCTTCGATTGAACCTCTGTCATTGAACAGAGTTGACACCGTTCAGAATGAGTACACAAAACTCCTCGGCCAGTTCCCGGAACTGACACGCCCTACGACAAAGGGTGAGACCGTTAAACATGGTATAACACACAAGATTGTGACTAAATGTCACCCGGTTTTTGCACGACCACGACGTTTAGCACCTGATAAGCTGGTTACCGCAAAACGAGTTTGACGAGATGATAAAACTAGGGGTCATTGAACCCAGCGACAGTGAGTGGTCCTCAGCGCTTCACATGGTGCCAAAGAAAAACGGCGATTGGAGACCATGCGGGGACTACCGTAGTTTGAATGCACAGACCGTACCGGACCGTTATCCGATTCCTCATATACAAGATTTCACGCAGCGGTTAGCCGGATCGAATTTTTTTTCGAAGATCGACTTGGTCAGGGCTTATCACCAAATTCCGGTGGAACCGTCCGACGTACACTAGACTGCTGTTACCACACCTTTTGGCTTGTTTAATTTCACTAGAACACCATTTGGTCTAAGAAATTCCGGTCAAACGTTTCAGCGCTTTATAGACCACGTTACACGCGGACTTGATTTCGTTTTTGTTTATTTGGATGACCTACTGGTAACCAGCCCAGATCATAAAACGCATAAGAAACATCTACGAATTATTTTTGCTCGACTATCTGAATACGGAATTACCATTGGTCCTGAAAAGTGTCAGGTCAGTACAACTGAATTAAGTTTCCTAGGTCACCACGTTTGCGCCGAAGGAATTTCGCCGTTACCCAGCGCCGTTGACGCGATTGTTAATTTCGTTAAACCCGAAAAGCAACGAGCATTGCGTAGATATCTGGGAATGGTGAATTATTACCACCGTTTCATACCGCATTGCGCCGCGAAGTTGACACCACTCAATAATCTACTGACAGCTGCCAACAAAGGACATACCAGACTGTCACCGAAGTCAAATTTCGATTTGAAGTGGAATAAAAATGCAGAGTCAGCATTTTCTGACTCAAAACAGATATTGGCAAACGCTACGCTTCTGGTGCACCCAGATTCTACGGCCCAGCTTAACATCACGTGCGACGCTAGTGATGTCGCCGTCGGTGGCGTTTTGCAGCAATTTTTAAACGGTATGTGGCAGCCGCTTTCGTTTTTCAGCAAGAAGCTGAACCCAGCATAGACACGCTACAGCGCGTTCGATCGTGAGCTTTTGGCAGTATACGCTACAATTAAACATTTCAGACACAATTTAGAAGGACGAAATTTTTTCGTTAATACAGATCACAAACCGTTGACATTCGTAATGTCATCCGTGACTGAGCGCGCGTCCCTACGACAAACACGTCATTTAGCTTTCATCGCTGAATTCACCACCGATATTAGATATGTAAAAGGAGAGACAAATTTCGTCGCTGATGCGCTGTCACGACCATCAGTGTCAGCGATACATGATGGACCAGCGATAGACTATAAAGAGTTAAGTCTCGACCAAGCTAATGACGCCGAATTCACGCGTTTGAGAAACTCGACTACATCCACTATGAAGTTCAAACTATTAAAATCGTTCGATAATCAATTGATCTGGTGTGATGTGTCCACGGGACACAACCGGCCGTACCTTACCGCGAAATTTCGCCAAAACGTTTTTTCAAACTTGCACGGTTTAGGCCATCCATCGCATAGAGCTACCAAACCTTTGATTAATACCCGATTTGTATGGCACGGCATGAATATAGATATTGCTAGATGGTGTCGTACCTGTAAGGGTTGCCAGACTGCTAAAGTTTCACGTCACAACACTCCAGTTTTCGGAAAGTTCACTGAACCTACCGAGCGATTCGATCATGTCCACGTAGACATAGTCGGACCTTTACCTTATGCTGATGGCTTTAGATATCTACTGACTTGCGTCGACCGTTTTACACGTTGGCCCGAAGCTATACCTATGGTAGATATTAGAGCCCAAACGGTCGCCTATGCCTTCTTCAGCGGGTGGATAGCGCGTTATGGTACCCCAGCTACTATCACCACTGATAGGGGCGATCAATTCGAGTCCAAATTGTGGGATAGTTTGTGTATTCAATTCGGGATTATTCGGAATCGTACCACGAGTTATCACCCTCAGTCGAATGGCATGGTCGAACGTTTCCACCGTCAATTGAAAGCCGCCACATATAGTCACCGAACCCGTGGACTATCACGTTACCTGCTGTACTTTTAGGAGTTCGTTCAGCCGTTAAAGTGAGACTAGGCAGGTCAGCTGCCGAGATGATTTACGGGACAACCCTTAGGCTCCCAGGAGAGTTTACTAAACAGTACACCGTCGACGCCAACACTGATTTGGAGAATTATTCAGACAAGCTATGCGTGGCCATGTCGCGTCTCCGTCTATGTCCGCCACGTGACACACAACATTTTCAAATTCAAGTAAATAGCTACATGTACTCATGTATTCTTGCGCCGAATCGCAATTGCGCCGCCTCTGACCCCCCCTTACGACGGACCATATAAGGTCGTCGCGAGGAGTGGCAGAGTAATGAAAATCCTAGTTAAAGGCAAGGTTGAGACAGTCTCTTTAGATCGCGTTAAACCCGCACATCTGGAGTGCGAGCCTACGACAGGTACGACAATATAGCGTAAAACGCCAAGCAAACCACGGAGATCGACGGCTACCAGGACATCTAGTAAGAATCCACAGGGTCCACCTAGACCTGGTAGTGCGGACACTCCGACGTCCAACGGGACGAGAGTTAACACAAAAAAGTTGACGGCAGTCAGAAGCAGTCAAAAATCGGCCACAGTCCCAAAGCAAATAGATGTTAAAGTCAACTTGTCTAACAGAGACAATACTTATGTAGCGCCGCATTCGCGAGCCCCCGCCGTGTCCCGCGCTAACGGGAACGGCGGTGGTTTACGAACGTATTCCCGCATACCTTTACATCTTCGGGGTAAAACCCCGGGTGCTGCTGACGCCGTAATTGACTCGACAAAAAACAAACATGCGAATATCGCTAATCGCGAAAAAATTTCGACCGACCAAACAGTGCTAAAAACTAGAGTCGGACGAGTAATCCACACTCCTGCCCGATTCGTGCAGATTGTTCACGCCATAGTTGCGCCTAACGACATCTATGGCGGGCCCAACCGCATACCTCGTATTAACAATGTTGTTAAATTGTAAATGAATATGCCAGGCCTGACAGCATTGTGTACAGATATATAAATGTAAAGACATTTTTTTTTTGCAAGTTCATCGCTAAATTACTAATAGAAATTATGTTAATTAAATGAATGGGTTGATCGCAGCTTGCAGCAAATGAATACATACATAAAGGACAGTTGGTGTTAAGAGGATGGGACAATTCACGTATAATGCTGCGATTTCAACCACCCACGCTGTAACCACACTTGCTATATTTTTTAAAAAAAAAACTATGCTTAGTTATAAGAGGTTACATATTTCTACAACCCCACTACTTGCACGAAGCAGTCTCCTACACGTCAGTTGGGTCCTACGTTATCACTCACCCGGGGGTAATGTAGGATCCTGACGTCGTTCAGTTAATGTGGCGATTATCCCCAGCTTCCCAGACGCGAGAGGTTGTGGATGACCGCCTCGTTTCCGTACCTTGGTGACGGGTGCACAAATTGCAATGTGTGCGTCCTTGGTATTTTTCCCGCACTTCAGGCGTTACACTCGGCGACTCGGACGTGCCGTAGCTCGCTCTCGCTAAGTCAGTTGGGACGTGCCGTGCGCGGAGGTTGTGCTTTGCTGTTGCCAAATGTTAAACGAATAAACATGATAAGAGGAGAGAGAGTTTTCTGATTTGTTTGGAACAGTCGACTCGACGGAGGAGAAGGAAGTTTGAGTTTAAATGGTGAGATTGGGCAGATTCCCTCGTCGGCCATTGTGACCCCATAATGGAGCCCCCGACGTAGGCCCATCTTCCCATAGGTCTATATTCTTGACTATCTGACAGTCATCCATGAAAGTTAGTTGGGAGTAGATTGGTATTAAATATGAGGAATAGTATTGTGCCGAGGGCAACGTACTACTTGGGACAATCAGATGCAACATCGACGCAGTTTCAAGATGTAGCCTCCTAAAGGACCAATATATAGCTTCTGTGTGCACCTTAACAAGTTTAAATTAAATGTATTTATTTGTGCGACCTCCAATATGCCTACCGTAATAGTACGTCTTACCTGTGTCGTACAGGATACATATCACGCAGTATTTATTTTTTTATATTTTGTGTTCACGATCTAAATTGGGTGACAGCTCATATGCACCTGGGGTGATCACCATTACTAGTACACTTCCTACATAAAAGTGCCTAGATCTATGTGTCTGTATGTACTGTCCTTTTGCTAAGATTTAAACGGTCTACTATCAAGCATAAATGGTCAATTGGCTATATTTGTGCTATCAGCGTGTCACACAATTTCAAAGTTGAAAAGTAGTTGCTGACAAAATCTAAAAAAAAACATTAAGCTACTTCATGACATAATTTGTTGTGCCTTGTTGTAATATAACTAACAAACAAAGAAAACAAATATAGGTTTAATTCCTTATATAATCTGATATTTTACATTACAGGTCACTAGTTCCATGCTGCACAATTGATAATTAATCGTAGAAAGTAATAAGCCGCATAAAAATCCACTCCCTTTTAATCTGCACATAGAATGCAGCATGACATATTCTGACAAGATAAATATTATGATACAAACATTCTTGTCCGTCCCAACAGTGGTATTCTAATGCATATCTGATTGTAAGGCTCTCTCATATGTCATACCTGGTGATATATATGGGACTGAATAAATTACACATCAGTGGTTTGTATTAATATTTTCACAATTCATGATTTCGCAATTGATACATGCTTCCAGGAGCAACAATTCCCAAAAGTTCGAATGAATCGAGATTTATCTCCTAACTCTGTACAATACATTATTGTGGAACCTGGTCGTTTGCAGCATTATCTTCTTCGGCCTCATCATCTGGTCGGGCACCGGCTCTTTCTCCTTCACCCCAGGCAAACCCTCCAGGTCTCTCTTCTGGCAGCGGTTGGTAGTTTGGGTCATCGTGTGCAGCATCAAATATCCATTTACTGTGTACACAAACACATGTGATTTGCTTATCAACTATCAATAAGATATAATCAGATAATGATCAACAAATAGGAAATAATTTATTGTGCTAAAAAATCAAGCTTCTATAACAATTTTGTGGAGTGCCATGGATGTACTAATTCTGATTCAATCAAATCTGAAGCAAACTGAATTAAGCTTTAACACGTTTAAAGGAAAAATGCCTGTATGAATATATAGATTATCTTCTATTATTGAATACACAAACTGAGTTGGAATTACCGTATGTTGGTGCATTCAGCCGACAGTACAGTTATTTTTTTAAGATGCCAGCTCTGACGTTTCTCCTGATTACTACAAAATATTCTGTGGTAGACCTGATTTAGTACGGGATATGTTCAGACTAATCTTCCAGCTTGCAAGACAAATCAGACAACCGTCAATTGGATAAGGACCATCAGTGGCGGATCGAAAAGGGGCGCAGCCGGCGCGCACCCCCTCCCGTAAAGGGCCCCTCTCCCTAAAAAAAGACCTGGCCGAAATAGGATTTAGAATGCTTCGTTTGAAGCCTTAGATTTCAAAATTTCCGGGGAAGCATACCCCGGACCCCCATAGAGCTGTGGTGTGTATAAATTCTAGTACAAATCGGCGCGCACCCTGTTAATTCCTGGATCCGCCACGGACCAAATACATGATATAGTCGACTGCTCTGACTAAAAATGGATACGAATTGCCCAGTGCTGACATTTTTCAATGTCTTACATCAGACAAAGCTTGTGGGAAAAAAATCATAAAGTGTTCACAAACAGTGGCATATCAAAATACGTGTGGCTAAAAACATGCGGCAAGTCAGAGGTGACTATGCACGAGAGGACGCATGCATTCACTATTTTTTTTTTACTCGGGTTAACCTGTTAACAGTGACTAAACGAACAAGTACTTACAAAAATCCAGGAGTACGCAGAAGCTTGAAGCCACCTGGTTGTTGAGGAAAGACATCTTCCATAAAGTAATAAATATGACCAACTGCTATACCTATAACATTGTTAAAACAGCAGAGATGAGAAACTTGGCAATCTCGATAGGGAAAACTTGGCTTTTGAAATCAAGCACACACCAAATGTCATATTGTAATAAAAAAAAGTTGATTACTATGTACACATTGCTCAGTGGAGATGGCAATATAAATTTAGGAATTAACACTCAGTTACTGCGACCTTTTTGAACATAGATCACGATGGGTCGGCATGTCCTGTCAAATTCTAACGCGGGATCGTTGTGACAGTCTGTCAAACTGGCGAGGGGAATTGGCTCAACGTTGGGCTAATTGAATGAGAAGTATGTGCTGTGAGAAACTGATCATAAATTTGCAGAAGTGTGTATCTAATCACCATGAATATACGTGCTCGAGATAATATAAGGCATAATAATTGAGTGGTTAATTTTGGTAATCGGAATATCTATTAAGCATTTGAAATAAATGTCGTCTGTGGCTGATCTCACCCACCTCCTATGGCAAGACGGGCCTTGCTTGGGGGCATCTTGCTGGTGGCATGTAGCTCCATTATATACAGTAGTTGAACACTTATTTTGTAATGTCTCCTAGTTAGGCACTCCTAATTACTTTTGGAATATACTACACATACTATGACGCAGTAGGCCCTATCGTTCAAGTACAAAAGTTACAAATGATTCTGTGGCTCATCTTGCCTTTAACCCCTGGGGCGAGACAGGTCATGCTGGAGCCGTATTCACTGATGATCTTAAAGTGGAGTGATAATCATGATAATGCTATTAGTAAGCTGTTAAATCACTATATGAATGTACGGGAAAATAGTGACCTACTTATGAGCTATAATTTTAAGATCTTCTCAGTGTTAATGTACTTCTTTCCCAGAGTACAACAATACATTAGCTTCACAATTTCATTTCTATGGTAGGAATTATTTTATTTAATGATTTCAATTACTAAATAAATGTTCTTCAGAGAGTGATTTAATGATCTCTGTTGTGTTCTCGTATTCAAGACAAAGCCAACAATGAATATACCGTGTTCAGGCCTACACGGCCTAGCAAACACAAGTCCTTGAACATGTTGAACTGGTGTTGCTTTATATTAATATGATATCTGCGTCGAATTGAGTCGATGGTGGTTAGTAAAAAAACATGGTGAGCAGTGTTTAAGAAGTTTAGATTATTTTTTCTTTAAATAATGAATTTGATTTTTTTTAAGCCAGTGTGATCTGTAAGCGAAGTAAAAGAAAATCTGGCACATAGCTTGCAACTTTTTAATCATTCTAGTATGAGCCCATGGCAGATAAATGTATTGTATGTACATATACACATTACAAGATCCTGGTAGGGCGCGAAGGACAGATATGGCTCGTGCACTAATTCTCATTATCCAGGATGTCATGCCTCCTCAACATCCATAGTGCGCAGGTGCCCGCTTTCTTCAGATGTTGGATCATTATTTTTGTCAAAAGTTATCTTGTGAACCTTACTGAGGATGCCACACTTTCCTCCCAATTATCTCAGGAGCCTTACCGAAAGAGTGAAACAATTAAAACATAGCAGTAAAAATACTGTGCAAGCACTCAAATACCCCTCGGCTTATGCAGTGACTCTATATATGCCAGGTTCCAAGGCAATTAATTGAAAATAAGAACGATTTAATAAAATTGATAAAACCAAAATGGACGCCGCAGCCTCGTTTTCAGTCTCAAATGAAAACGGACAATACTAATACTTGCAGACCCTGAAAACCTATATATATACCAGGTTTCTAGGGATTTTTGAAAAAAAAGTTAGTCGCCAGGTGGCGGCCATTTTTGTTATCGGTGGAAAGGTGAAATTCTAATCAGGTCATCTCCAAACTCATGGGTAACTTCACATAAAAAATTGGAGAGATCCAATAATTATTTTTTTCAAGTTATCGCGGTAACAAGGAATTATTAAATTAAAAAATCAAGATGGCCGCCATAGCCTCGTTTTCAGTCGCACACCAAAACAGACAACAGCAATAGACTCGCAGACCCCGAAAACCTATATATACCAGGTTTGAAGGAAATCTGAAAAAAGTTTTAAAAATTTTAATCGGCCGCCATAGCCTCGTTTTCGGTTGCACGTGAAAACGGACAATGCCAACAGACTCGCAGACTCTGAAAACCTATATATACCAGGTTTCAAGGGAATTATGAAAAAAAAAAAATTAAGTCGAAAAAAAAAATTTAGTCGCCAGGTGGCGGCCATTTTGATTATCGGTGGAAAGCTGAAAATCTAATCAGGTGATCTCCATACTCATGGGTAACTTCACGTAAAAAATTGGAGAGATCCAATAATTATTTTTCAAGTTATCGCGTTAACAAGAATTTTTTTAAATCTTTGACCTTGACCTTTGACCTATGACCTTGACCTTGGGTAAAAAAAAGTGCCGAGAGGGGTTGAATGTTTGTATGAATTATGAATTTAATCTGTTGCACCATGTTGGTGTAGTAGCCAAAAGAGTGTGTGCGGAGACGGCGGCGCACGAGGGGGACGACAATGCCCCTTCGGGCCCAATGGGCTGAAGGGTAAAAAGCAGGTCTGGATTAAGTAAAAATAAAATGTAAACTCACCCATTAAATCAACCACAATAGAATTTCCAAGCAGCAGGGAAAATGCCAAAAGCACCCACGGCAAATAGGGTGCTTGAAAATTGAGTAGACCAAAAAAATTCATTCGTACATAAGGATTCCGTCTGCTCCATACATATACCAACATAATAGTGAATGCCTGTCCCAGAAAGACGAGGTTGACAAACAGGGCAACAAGCTGTGAAATATTAAGGAAAGATCATTGTGCTGCATGGCTTACTAACAGCATACATCATGAACCAGATTACAATTAATACATGTATTATACATGTATTATCTGCTGAGCACAGTACCCAGAAAACACAAGACAATTGTATAAAAATTGAACAATGTTGGACCAATGTCGGAAGGGTTGGGGCGACGTTGTACAAATTTTTTGTGTGTGCTGGTTATCCCATACAGAACGGAGATCAACTTTAGTCGTCACAATCTGACGTCTGTAGACGTTTAAGTCGATCCCCGCACTGTAAGCATGGTAAGAGTAAACATACGTATTATGGCCGCAGAGTGACCCCATAACATACATGTAGGTATTCAAATGAATCAGAATTCAGAAAGAGCTAACTATAAAAAAAGACATCTATGATAATTTCAAACTGAAAAAACACCTTTCGTTTCCATGGTTTATACAAAAATATTTCAGGATTGTAAGGGTTAAGCACGTTGGCCCAACATTGGTCAAACATTGGGTAGATGTGTCGTGCTGGCTGGGAAGGCACAAGCTGCTGGGACCGTACATGTACATGTTTTCAAGCATCCTTCAGACTATAAAAGAATAAATAATTGGTGACCAGTAGATGCTCCACTAATCAGCATGATCAAATAAATAAAGGTGTCTTAATTTGAAAAAAATGAGTTATTTCTCATCACTTGAAGCAGGAAGTTGTGTCAGCAAATCATGAAAAAATAGTGTAATCACTAACAATGTCACTTGACTAATTTTTTTTAATTGGCCTTGATCACTCCCCTTCATGCCTTACCCTCCCATTAAAAAATGTCTGGACAGCCTGACAGACGGACAACCAGACAAATTGACTACATAATGCCTCCGGCCACATATAATAATAATAAATGTATGTTTCTAAACTTTTGTGAACTGTATATGCTGTAGGTTTTGATTGTTAGGATTTTTCTATATGCATGGATATTTTGTACGTATTATCGATTGTCACCATGGTAACATGTGATGTTGCAAGGTTTCATCTAGTATTCAAAAAGGGCATGGCGTCACCTATAATAATTAAGGATACCTTACCATGTACGCCGGGCACCCAGTTAGGCGTTTTCAACACCCACCCTCCCCGACCCCGATGAAGGGTATAAACAGAATCCGTTAAGTATGTAAACATCACCAGTCATTATCTCTCTCCTCTCACAGAGAGGTGGGGACATGTTGCTTTACCTCTGTCTGCTCTGTTTGTGCGTTCTGTCCCATTCATTTCTGCCAGCGCTTTCTATCGTGCAGGCGGTCAAACACGAGTCGTTGACACAATGCCAGGCTAATGTTGGCACACCATCTACGCCGTTGAATCAACATTAGCCCAGTATTGGGTTACCGTGTCCTGTTTAGAGACGCGCTGAATTTGGGCCAGTGTCACAGACGGTCAGCCAACATTAACCCAGCTTTGGTTCAAAGCATCGTGCCCGAACCGCAAGCATGCCGGTACCTCCAGCATAAAGTACTGACTGGGACTGAACGGATACTGGCCATCACCCGCGACGCTGGCCCAACATTTAACAGACATTGAGTCGGTGTCGGTTTGTGATCACCGCCAGCAGTAAGCAATACCAGACCAGCTGCTATTCTCAGCAAACACAAAACATTTGTGTAACCTTTGTACAACGTCCGCCCAAAGTCTTCGACGTTGGTCCAGCATTGTACAAATGTTATACAAATGTTTTGTGTTTACTGGGTAGAACACAGCCCAACAAACACAAGGCTTTCAACCAGTTCTGGTTTGATGCTGGGCAGCGTCGCAGATGGTGGGCCAGCATTGGACCAGCATTGGGTCAACATCGTGTTTGCTGGGAGTGTTGACAAGTGTTTCGCACCAAAATGGAATAAACAATTCTGCTTAATACATAGTCTGTAATGTCCACAGGAGCCATTTAATAACACTAATTACAAAAGCTATTTATTAGTCTACATCTATTAGGTATCAACCTTTATGGTTATGCTGCTGGAGGGCAGACATCTCCAGTTTTTTGTTCACAAAAAACTAGAACCTTCTAGTTACCACTATGTAGGCCTACACAGGCTGTTATCAGGTGTGAGTGCAGGACAACAGTGACTGGGTGTTTTTCATGTTTTTCACAGTCACAATGGCCTGGGTGTGATGAATATGACATAACAGCACTTAAAAAAGGCATTTCAATGTCTGTATATTAGAAAGACAACATGGCACACATGAAGGGTAACATGACACTCAAGAAGGGGAACATGGCGCTCATGAAGGGCAACATGGCGCTCATGAAAGGCAACATGGCGCTGCACCATGTTGGAAAGAGCTAGATGAAACAGGCTGGTTAATAGAAACAAATATCACTGATTGCAATATAAATATGATCAAAATTTAAATAATACATATTTTTTAAATAGCTTTTCACATAATGTACCGGTACATGTATTTCTATGTCACAGCATCATATAATTTTAAATGCATAATATCAAAATTAAAACCTATGTAAAAATTTGAAGTTTTCAACTTCATTTTGCAATGTTTTGCCTTTAACTTACGACTCATTGTGTGAAGTCAGATCACATATGTGTGGGCCTACAAATATTACTGTTCTGCTATTCATTCTTATTAGACTCAATTTTCGACACTAAAATAAAATAGGACTAATAATTACTCTTTAACAATGTTTTTTTTAATTGAAACAAATCAACAACATTTAAAGGATACAGTCATTAAAGTTCCTCCACAAAGGAACATGAAAAAGAAATCTGCTGTTCTTCCTCGGAATGAACCTTCTTCTAGCATTCTACAATATCTATAGGTGAATATCATGTTGAAGAAAAAATTAAAGCCTATTGTTCCAAAAAATAGGAAGTTTGTGAACAATCTCCATATCTGCAATCATAAAAAAAAAATCATTGGAGTTTGAGAATGAATTGACATATGAGTTGAGCATTATCATGATTATTAGCCATCATCTGATCATTTAAAATTATAATAGTCTAGAGAAACAATATTTAAACACAAGGTTAGATCTCTTGTGGAAATATGTGAATCAAATTTAACATGAATAAGGTGTATTCATACAAGCTCTAAATTTAAGGTTAGAAAAACAAGTTGTCCTACGGACAGCCAAATCATTTTGGTTAGTGCACCAACATTTCAGGTTAAATCATGGTTATCTGCCAATATTTTGGGTTGTCCTGACAAAAAGACAAAAAAATTAAGGTAAACATGGTAATATGACAATATTGTCATATTTATGCAATTAAATCAATTATTTTAATGTTTTAAAATTAAACATTGGAATCAAATTCATGAGGTAGATTCTGGAATAAAAGTAAATTCTACATTTGAAAAAAATGTACATGCGGACAACTACCACTCTTGGTTGTCAGTCCTCAGATTTTGTTGGCTCGGAGAAGCAGATACTATACTTATTACAAACACTGTTTTTAAACATGTTAAACAGACAGAAAGGTCTAATGACCAGACACAATCAACCACTGCAGCACTCGTCATCCACACAGCAGAAATCAAGATGATTTACCTGTAAATTGTTGACAATCAAATCTGGATTAAAGTACAGCTGGAACGGCGTGACAATATCCAATTGCTGAAAATAAATTTAGGTTTTAAATTAATAATAAGAATTACCTGATTAAACATGTATTTGTAAACAACACCTTGCAGGTTTTCCGCCAGGAATGTTTTAATGGGGGAGGGGGGGGGTCCAAAAGGGGTGGGGGGACCTCATCTAGGCAGGAGGAAAAAATTCAGAGTTTAAAATTTGGGTGCTTAAAATGGCCTATTTTATTTTTATATGTATATGACATTTATAAAGCCTGATAAGCATGTGTACCCGGTACATAGTTATGATAGTGGTCAACACTGGTGATGCTTGCTTATATACGTAGGCCAAATAGATAATACATTTACATCATTTAAGCTCAATATTGTTATAATCTTAACTCCCCCCCCCCCCTTCCCCCCAGTTAAGATTATACCATACCAAATCATCTACTAACTGCAAAAAGAACAATATTTGTACAATATTATCAGCTAAACATTCTAATTAAATGAAGGAATCTGGATGCAATATCCTTCTTGAAAGCAATTTCCAATAAAATTTTCGGGGGCCACTGCCGCCAGGGACCTAGCAGTCACAACCATTTTGTTTCGGGACTAACTGACAACCGGGAATCTCAGAGGTTTCATTACATCGTCCCCTGGGAGTTAGAGGGTGCTAAACTGTCACTTTGTAAAGTGGCAGCTTATAGCACCTTCTCAAGGGGAAGATATACATAATGGCATGTGTGAAAATAGCTTCTACTGAACAATTTCAAACATGAGTGCTATTAAATTTATGGCCCGATACTTCCAACATTTTTGGTCATTTTGAAATTACACGCGTTACCAACTGAAAATGTTGACATATGTGTAACAGTGTTCGATTTTGGAAGATTCGAGGTGAGAGCCAGCAGGGCACCTACCTAGAAAATCTACAGAGCCCATCATTTCATTTGAGTGCCCGAAAGAAGGGGCATTATTTACAGGACATTCTGTGGACCAAAATCTAGCGAGCCAAAAGGGCACAGTCATGCAGCTAATAGAGAGCCCTGCAGTAAATTTGGGAGCCTTGGGCACCCGGGTTTTCCGCAAAATCGAGCACTGTGTAATTGTACTTAGAGATAGCATTTTTTTAATAGCTCTCATGCTTCAAATTGTTCTGTAGAAACTTTTTTACAGTCACTTTAAAATTAATCTGTTAATTGATATCACGTTGGCTACTGATTGAAAACAGTGAATTATCACATCATTAATTCAGCCATGCCTTCAGCATGTTCAGAAACCTAATTTTTTTCAAGTAACTGAAGTTTCTTTTACATGGCAAGACCTGCACAGCATGACCAGTCTGCCCAACTCACTTCATCACAGACTCGGCCGAACTGACCGCCATTTTATGTACCCAGCAAGCTGTGTAAAAACAAAACTCCGAAAAACTTGGGTGTCATGACCCTGAGACAAAAAAATTTAGTGCCTATTAAAACTAGGCCTTTTTCAGCTGGCAAAATCTAGTGGTCGTATTAGAAGTAATCCATGAATATACCAAGAGCCCTGCGATTCTGAACATTAGTGAGAGTCCTTTCTTGCATCAGACTAAGGCTGATTTTTAAGCAATGGGCCATGTAAAACTGTACTCACGACAAATATATATTATTTAAGGCAGTCCATCAAAGGGCTGTGTAAAATCAATTTGAAAGGATTGGATGAATATTGGCAGCTGGAGAGCGTTTGGGTAAACGACGTTCTTGAATATGCAAATTGAGCCCATGTCGGCCATCTTGAATATGCAAATTAGCTGATTTTCGAACTCAACCAGGATGATTCATCAGAGGGTATTCAGAAAAATTTGATGAAGATCGGATGAATATTGACAACTGGAGAGCGTTCACGTCGATCTTGAGTATGCAAATCAGCCTATGGCTGCCATTTTGGATATGCAAATTAGCTGATTTCCAAACTTAAATAGGGTAATTTATAAAAGGGTGTTCAGAAAAAAATTTGCAGTGGAAAATTGCCAAAAAACTAATGACTTGTAAATAAATGTTCAAAACAGGATTATACATGATATATGTGGACATATTTTAAATGACGTATATATTTTTCAGATCAAGTCTTTGATCTTCAGTGAGGTTACTTGTACTAGTTATAGGGCAGATTCAAGCAAGCACGAGACATTGAGCCAATATTGTGTCAATGTTGGCCCGCAGTCTATGACGTCGGTCCAACATTGACCCAACATTGGCTGTATGTCTCGTGCTTGCCGAGATGGCTGGTGAGTCTTTTTAGGATACCTTATCTATGACGCATTGGCATTTTAATTATAATCATGTCATCAGTGGTGGGCGTTAATAAAACATAAGTAGGCCACTACTATGAAGTCCGTTGCCAATGTTTACATCTAGTTTCAGGACATAGAACTATGTTAACATGTGATACACAGCACGTGTATGTAACACCACGCGTACTAACCCAACAAAATGATAGCGCGCACACGCATGCCTGCTACAATTGGCCCTATAGGGGGGTGACACAATTGACCAATCGCTCTGACAAGTGCGTGTGCTTGTAGATTAGTGGGTCAGTGATGCATACACATGTTTGTAGCCTATAGGCCTACAGAAGGCCTACATGTAGCCTACATACTACGGGCAGTCATCACGCTTATCCAGAATATCCAGTCGTGCAGTGAACACGCCATTCTTTTAGAACCCGTCTTGAACTAAAACAAATCTATTGTGACAAAACATTATTTTAAACAATAGTCTGGACCACAGTAGACTACTTTGCATGTTTAAATTACGGAAAAATATGCACTCGCCAAGCTGGACAAGTTTTAGGCCATCCGAACTCGCCCGTTTTTTTCCCACTCGCATTGCAGAGCGGGCGAGTGCCAGTCATGCACACTGCCTGAGAGGTACAGCTAGATGTGGCTTAGTGACACATGCAGCAACACGAGACATTGGGCCACTGTTGGTTCAATGTTGGGCCAGCGTCATAGATGGTGAAACCTCATAGAACCGACAATGGCTCAATATCGCGTGTTCGCTGGGCCCAGCCAGCCCCAAAACGTGCTGTAGGCCTATGTCATCTGCTCTGCAAAGGCAGTATCTGCTCACTTGTAAAGTGAGCGGATATTGCCTTTAGGCTTTGCACAGCAGCTGGAGATCAATTGTCTACATACGTATCAGGTGATATCGTGTTATCACGTGGTCGCTGCAAGCGAATCAGCAGATGTTATCATACCAGGGATGTGACGACCCAGATTCTCTGTGTGTGATTGGTCAGCATGTCAGAGAGGTCCATCTCGTCCTATGATCTGCTTAAGATGTAGGTCAGCCTATCTCAGAATGTTCTTTACCACAATTGTGGCTATGATGTCAGAGGCATTTAAGCCAAGGGTTAGATTTTCAAAGGCAATATATATTATTGCAAAATATTGTATCGCTATCATGATAGATTTGGTCTGAAGAGTAAAACATCTGTTAGCTTTCCCCAGTTTCAAACTCTCATTGTGGTGCTTTCTTAAGATTATATTGGCCTAGTTTGATCCCAAGGTAGGCATTGTTCTTAGTAAAATTTATATCCATGGCTATCTACAGGGCATAAACTGATGGCTCAACCCACAGCTTAAAAACTGGAGACCACAAACTGTCGTAAAATTGACAATGGAAATCCTAATAACTCAGCAAATACAAATATTTATGCTTATTCAGAAACAACGTTTGGTGTGCCTACTGTAGGCTATGGAATGACAGAGAACTGAACCTAGATGTGTTTTGCCGTATTTGAGAAGATGTGAGTGATAGTCATTTGGGACACACATTATATGAAAACAAAAAAACAGTGCCCAGAATCCTTGAAAATGGAGGTCTCTGTGTCAGAGTTTTGCAATGTCATCAGGGCATCAAATGATAATTTGATAAAAAAACAAAACTCACCACTGCTAAAGTTGTGAGAACACAAGCTGTTGTGTATGCCCTCGTAATTGGTGGCATTTGCATGTATTCCTGTTGAAATGTTTGGTATGCCATGGTGCACTTTTTAATCACAGATTTAATTTAGTCTATAAACTGACAAAGAATATTCTTGAAGAATTATTTCAATAACAAAATCTGTCAAAAGCAGCCAATGACAATGTCAATTATTTGGTCGAATGATCTAAGATCAAATCCTGGGTTGGCTAGTTTATCAAACTCAAAGTTCAAACTAGAGTAGATCCAGTTCAGTTACTCCACGATACTAATTCTAGACTAAGAGTAAGTGTAAACATGGTAAAGTATCAATCAAATATAACTGATCAGATCACATGAGTCATGATTCTAACAGTAAAACATTAATTTAACATAAACTGAAAAACTTCATCATAATTTCATAAATAAAGTGATAAATCATAATTGAGTAAATGAGCTAAGTGTGCTACAATTTCTCAAAGACGTTCATTTCTACACCGCGTAGTGTGTCGTGTCAAGCAACGGCATTCAGCTCATCCGAAAAGAAAAGCTGAGTCATTGACTGATTGCTCTCTACTGCCGATACTGCGACAGTGCACTGGAGACAGTGGAGTGTGAAGACTGAAGTGAGTGATAATATAACGTTTTACAAATTCTAGCAAATGACTTTGTATGTCTGACTGATGGGATAAATCCAGTCACAATATTATATCCGCGATGTTACAGTCAAACCAAATAAAAATAGTTCTTTGAGGGGAAAATCCTTTATTGCCTCCTAAATAGAAGTTTTTTATTAGAAACTGTATAAATTTTCTGTCAACAGTCATCATCGGAAGTCGACGTGTGCTAATCAAAGCTCACACTAAATATCAACCAAGATAGAATATCACGGTACCCCGATATTAATTTTGTGAATGGGGTGACTCTGCGGCCGGCCCATTTCCTATTTAACGTTCCTGTCAATAATTTCGGCAATGCACCGGCTGCCGATTGACGGTTATTGTGGTCTCACCACCCCAAATGCCAGTCCCATTGAAATACATGTAAAATGCCTCAATTCCACGGGCCGATTTTACTTCTTTTTGCCCTCCCCCCTATCTAGTGCCGCATATCATAATGAAGCCTGGACTGTGCATTTCAAAAACAGCTCCGATAAGGGGTTGCTACCCAGACAGATTTTGAGCTAGGCCCCCTAGTGTGCAAAACTATAGTTCAAATTACGCTTAAATTCATACCCTCTTTCACAGACCAGACACACATCCTTTTAACCCACTGTATCCCTGTCAGATTATCACGAAACAGTTATATCTGATATCCAGAAAGAAGGAGACATCATGTACTTAATAAATATTCACAGAAATATAACTTCTTTGTACTTGTTTTTAATTCAACAGAGGTTGAAACAGCCGCATTGAAAATATTTTGTGTGATGTATATAGTTCACTGGTCTAGACTCTCTATATTTTTTCTTCTGCAAGAACTATTTTTTTGCTTCAGACAAACTTTCTTTAGACTCTAAGCATGTTTCATTGTAAAAGAAAAAATATTAAATTTTGTTGTTTGGCGTCCCTATTCTGTGCGTCCCTATCCCAATCCACAAAAATAATCTAAAGCAAGCGGGCATGACAAGGTAACAATATAAAACATAAAACGTCCCACCAAACGTTGCACCAATCGTCGTTTAATGATGTGACGCTGACCCATCATACATTGACGTCGGATTAACCTTCTGACTGCTACTGTTCAAAATGAAATAAAAAGAAAAGATCCACTGTAGGCCTATTATAGGTCCTATGTTGATTCTATCATCAGTACCAGCTGTATGAGATCTTGTTATAACGCAGTATTGATGATTCTGCTATACCGCGCTATATGACGATCCTGTTACACAGCTGTATCACATGATTTTTATACCACGCTTCATGACGATCTTGATATACTACGCTATATGACAATCCTGTAATACAGCGTATGTGATAATTCTGTTGCACCGCGGTATACGAGCGGTATATGATCATGATGTTACTGCAGTATAGAAATAGAGAAATATAATTATTTTGGTTAAATAGCGTGTACCACCCTGCAATCACCGTCTGGTATGTGCTCATTTAAATAATGGAGGCAATTTAGCGTCAATAGCCTGGTTGAGGAATGACACGTAGATCCGTTGATGATTATTCCTGTTTTACAACTCACCTGTGCGATGGTGTGCTTGTGCAATATCACAGCAAGGAGAACAATAACAATCTGCTGCGTGTATGAAGCGCATTTATTAAAGGGACATCCCCAGGTCTAATATTATAAAAAATCGGTGATTTTATTTTGACTTCTTAATATGACCATATGATGTAAACATGTCCATAGAACTGCAAACGTTTTTAATTTTTGTGCTGCGCACATACCAGTCAGGCTAGATATAGAGACGAAATTCGGGGATTTCTTATGTTTGACATATGGTTGTCAATAACTAGAAATCAGGAATTTCGTCTCTATATCTAGCATAACTGGTGAATGCGCAACACAAAATTTTAAAAACTTTTGCAGTTCTAGTCTATGGACATGTTTACATCAAATGGTCATATTATTAAACTAAAATAAAACCAATGATTTTTTGATGATTTTAGACCTCCCAACAGGCACAACGACGTTGTCCCAACGTTGAAACGACGTTGAAAAATAGCAAACTGACGTTGAAACGACGTCACATGCGAAAAATTGCCTGCTGGGCTGGGCATGTTCCTTTAAGTACATCTTTTCTCCCTTTAATCACCACTGTCACTTTAACTGTGTTGCCATCTGTGTAGGTCTACATTAAAGCCCCATTCCCAGGTGCTTTAAACTTAAAATGTTTCAAAGTGTAAAATTGTGTTATTTAGGCCTAAATATCATCGTAAATCTATCTGTATTCGGACATGCGATGGTAGAAATTCTAGGTCATAAAATAGGACAAAGCCTGCCGTACCCCTGAATACAGAGAGACCACAATGTTCCGTCATCATCTGTTCCCAATAAATATGACGAAACTTCGAATATGGCAGCGTTTCGGAGCAGCTCCCCCACCCCCCTCCAAGCTGTGTTGGAACCGAGGATATATATATATCTAATTCATACTGTAATGTTGATATATCAGCACATGTATTGGTTGTGCGAACAAAATAACAACATAAATATGATAGAAATAAAATTTTATTATTTCAAATATATTATTGCATGATTTTATTATTTCAAATATATAATTACACGATTGTTTAAAAATCCCCGAAATTTAATGACGGAGGCGGACATCGGAATGACGGAACAAAGAAGCAAAAATGCATTGGGCAGATCCGTTCCCGTCAGAACCATGACGGATGTAGAAGATGACCGAACATTTGAGGATGGATCTCCGAGGCCTGTCTGTACTAAGATTAACCCTTTGGACCCGAGCCTCCTGGGGATAACTTTCTCTCCTACCGAGCCTCCTGGGACAGTAGGCCCTATTTGTGATATTATTATTGACCATATTATATTAAGTGGTAAACTTGAAATGGCTCTACACAATTATCCTGAACGAATTGACAAAGTAATACTCCAATAATATTAGCCTAATGGTGTGGCTTGTCGAGACAGTAAATTATTACGTCATAATTTCATGTATAATTTGTGTTCCATTGTGTTTTTTAACTTGGTTCATAACACAATATTTGCGATTATGTCAGACCTGAAATGGTTAATTTCATACCAATATATTGGTACTTCGGTATATGACGTTACAAAAATAATTATATATATTTGTACACCACGGGTCCCAATTGTTAAAGCGATATGTGAATATCTTAAGCCTCTAGCCCGATAAAAGTTGAATAATATTTCTAAGTGTAGTACGGTCTATTATAGACTTTAATTATTAGGTCCAGATTTAATAGATATACTGGGGTTCTTTTCTTAGTAGGGCAGCTTAGTTTCGGTGGGTGATGTGGATGTAGAAAAAAGGGAACTTCAACACTTGACTTGATTTAGATATAACAGTAAACAGTTCATTAACAGGATAACAATCAGTATAATTTCCAGTAGGTTGATTTGACACAATCAAGAGATGTCCAAAGAGACTTAAAATATAGTTCACACTGGAGGAAGCTCAGAATTAATCAATTACATGTAGTCTAGACTGAAGTGAAGATAACAGTTGGTAGGTCTGAGATATTCGGATGAAGATTACCGGGTGAAGACAGAGAATGAAGATGAATGAAGATGAATGCCCAATGTTCTGATTGATCTGTAACAATTACAATACCGAGTTGATAGAGCTAGTTAACAGACCATCATTCAGACGTGGTGACTGAATGACGTCGAAGAACAGAGAGAGTTACTTATAAGATTACTTATTAACATTGAAATTGGGCTTACTTAAATTATTAACAGTTACTCAAATTGACACTAACATTCACGGAAAGTTTATAAGATATATTGCCAAAGTTACAAGCATGGAGAACAATTACAAGTTACCAAATACACTTAAACCTCGCAGTCCTAAACATTTCACATTTGACAATAACTTGACACACATAGAAATATAAACATGAACTATGCCACACTGACCTGTAACAATTACAATACCGAGTTGATAGAGCTAGTTAACAGACCAGAAATTGGGATAGCCAATTACTTTAAACAGAAGGCTATAAAGTTGGAAGATGGATCCTGTCTGGGTCCGATCCCGAATCAACAGACGCATTCGTTACATCCCGTGTTTCATGTCACTGCTGAGCTTAGTGCGCATTCGATACTAACCAATGTAATAATAACAACGTACATTTAAAACTGAGACATTAATAATAATAATACAGTTGATTATTTCAACCTGTCACACACTCCCCCTCTTTAAGGAAAGGTGTCAACACCTTTAATCTGAAATACATGAAGTTTTCTTAAGAAACCTAATGTATGTCAAATTTAGATGTCGAAGATGATACACAAAAAATAATTTCATAAGCAGTGCCTTCTTAACAGTAATTTAACAATTCCAGAAAACTGAGTTTACAAAAGGTACATACTTATTTTTTCTCTGTGATGATATATTAGGAAAATAACAAAAACATAACTTTTTTGTGGCACTTTGCTTATCTGCCAACCAACCAAATTATGTGTCACTATTTGCCATTGACAACCAGCATACATGAAACAATAAAACAATTACTTTTGGTGGCTGCCACTTCAAAATTGTTAATAGAAATTTAAAATACAACATCATGGATACATATAATTATAACGCACACACATAAACTC
>OZ024903.1:69295132-69404039 GCA_964017125.1 Flabesymbios commensalis
TCATCATTTACATTTTCAACATTATCTAAATCAATTGTTGGTGTTTCTACAGATCTGCCCTCAGACCTAGCAGAAGACTCGCCACTAGCAACTGACTCTGGAGGTTCTGTTATTACAGAGATATCATCTCCCTCCTCAGATAAGACCTCTACGCAGACATCTGGGATCAAAACCTCATCACCATCAACTATAACTTGATCGATGTGTTCAACAAGCTCTACGGGTTGTATAGGTAATGGGACATCAGGAATGTGGTTATTATAGGACCTTAGGAAAGGACCAACACTTGACTCTGTCTCTGAGTCAGAATCTTTTGAGGAACTTACCACAGGCTTTGAGGGTATATGTGTCACCACTTTTTTGCGAGGCCTACTCGGCAACACCTTGCCACGAGGTTCTGGAACTGGTACATCATCCCTAGCCGGGATGGTATTAACTCATAGCAGTCTAAGTCCGAGCCCAGCTCGGACCTGGAATTTATGACGTTGCAATCTAAGTCCGAGCCCAGCTCGGACCTAGCAACACTGCTTAGCCATTCACTAGATGACGTCACTTGCGCAACTATGAACACAGCATGGGGACCCTAGAACATAAAGGGTTGTTATATCTGTGTCACAACCGTTTCTGAACTGAAAATAAAACTCCAGGCTCAGCTGAATACGAGGCTTTTGGTATTTTACAGATAAGATGGGACTGTCATCTCAAAATATGAAATATGATATGCCCCTCAGAGAATTCAGTAAGATTACTATATCCCATGGTATTAGCTTATTTACCCTATTAATTTGTGTGCATAGACCTATTGAATGCTCCTTCGAACCGTCTGTGATGTATTTTAATATATTTTATGTGGATTGATATAATGTTGTATTCCTGAATCTCCGTGGATCTCAAAAATATTTTTTTTTAACAAAACTTCCGAAAATTTGACTACCTAATTAGCATATTCAAAATGGCGATTGGTTACCATGGCAACATTACATCGGCAAATTAAATAAAGTGTATTCTGGTCATATATTGTATGTCTGTTCCTGTGGTGTATGGGAAATACATATGCCATCACTCTAAATTTATATCTGGTGTATCAGAATATGTCTTAAAATCACAAAAGTGGTCAGACCACACAGACGTCCAATGTCAAAACGGCAAGACTGCTATGAGTTAATAGGGAATAAAAGATTACGGTGCAAAACCCTCTTACCTTTCCCTCCAGCTTCCCTTTCCACCTCATACACTGGTATGTCAGCATTGGGTTCACCAACCACTACATATACCTCATCCTCCCAGCGGTCAGCGATCTTACGCCTTCCCCTCAAACCTACGTTCTTCACCATAACACGGTCTCCTTCCTGAATGGTACAACCACAAACCTTTCGATCGTAGTTCTCACGTTGTATCATACCTGCCTTTTCCGCCTTAGCTGAAGCCAGGGAGTATGCATACTCTAGCTGCTTCTTTAAAGAGTCCACATAATCTGTGTATGACTTACCAACATCTTGACCCTTTCTGCGAAAAACCAAGTCTACGGGTAATCTGGGATTTCTCCCGAACATTAAAAAATATGGAGTGAATCCTGTGGACTCATGCCTGGTGGCATTATAAGCATGAGTGAGAGCGGGGACATACTTTTTCCAGTCAGCCTTCTGAGCTGGCTCCAATGTACCTAACATATTGAGCAAAGTTTGGTTAAAACGCTCTACCTGACCATTTCCCATAGGGTGGTAAGGCGTAGTCCTAGACTTTTTTACATTGGCTAACTCACACAAATGTTTAATGGTCTCACTCTCAAAGTATCTTCCCTGATCGCTATGAATTCGCGCAGGAAATCCATAATGGACGATATAGTGTTCAAAAAGAATACAAGCAGTGGTCTTGGCAGTTTGATTTTTAGTGGGTAAAGCCTGGGCGTAGCGAGTAAAATGGTCAGTGATAACTAAAACATTCTCAATTCCAACCTTAGATGGTTCAAGGCTTAAAAAATCAATACACACCATTTCTAGTGGTTGAGTGGTTGTGATATTAACTAGGGATGCACGCTGTTGAATAGCTTTCCGGCGCAAACACCTATGACACTGAGCAAGATATTTCTCTACTTCGTCTGTCATACAAGGCCAGAAAAATCGCTCGCGTAATAGCGATAATGTGCGCTCCCCACCCATATGTCCTACCTCATCGTGACAACCTATCATTGCACGTTGTCTGAAAGATTTAGGCAAAACCATAGGAAAAGTGACTTCGCTGTCAACTACTCTACTGCGGCATAGGATATTTTCCTGAAATTCCAATTGTTTGCGAACCCTCAGAATCTGTTTCACAGACGGATGATCTAAATCTACACGTGGCAAAGTAATCTTACCTTCAAGTTCTTGTATAACTTTAGACAGAATGGGATCCTGCCGCTGTACCTGAGCCCAATCTATTTCCTCAAGCTCAGTCGACCCAAGAACTCCCTGTGGAATAATACCATCAGGTATAACCTGAGAATGGCAACAAACTGTCTCAACTGCAGGGTGAACCAATTGAACTCCCTGTAATACAGCTTGCACAGACTCAGAAGATAAAGTACCTTCCACCAACTCGCTTGGCCAATTAATGCGTGACAAAGCGTCCGCATCTACATTCTGCTTGCCAGAGCGATAGTGTATTGTGAATTCAAAATTTGCAAGTTGTGCGACCCACCTGTGACCTGTGGCATCTAACTTTGCAGATGAAAAAACATATGTCAAAGAATTGTTGTCAGTGAAAGCAGAGAAAGTGGTACCATGTAAATAATCTGCAAACTTCTCAGTTACAGCCCACTTCAAGGCTGAAAATTCTAATTTATGTACAGGGTAGTTGCGCTCGAACTTACTTAAGCGCCTACTAGCATAAGACACTACACGGTCTTTGCCATCATGCTCCTGGTAAAGGACAGCACCTAGACCTTCCATGCTAGCATTTGTATACAGCTTGAAGGGTTTACTAATGTCAGCAAAAGTCAAAACAGGAGAAGTTGTACATAAGTTTATCATATTCAAAAATGACTTGTGCTGCTCTGGTTCCCACACCAATGCTGCTGCTTTATGGCGAGCACCCTTCTTAGAATTTTGGATACCTGTGTTGAATAGAGCATCCTGTAAAGGTTTAGCTAATTTAGCAAACTGCGGAATAAACCGTCGATAAAAACCAACAAAACCAAGAAAACTATGAAGCTCTGCAGCAGTAGAAGGGATTGGCCATTCCTTTACTGCTTTGATCTTCTCTGGGTCAGTAGCCACACCATCCTCAAAAACAATATGACCTAGATATTTGATGGACTTCTGAAACAGCTTGCACTTACTCGGCTTTAGTTTGAGGCCCTTGTCCTCAAGCCGTTGAAAAACTTTCTGCAGCTTTTCCAAGTGTTCCTCATAGGTGCGACTAAAGACTACAATATCATCAAGGTACAATAAACAGGAATTCAAATATAAATCACCCATGGCGGATTCCATGAGATGCTGAAAAGTGGCGGGTGCATTAGTGAGACCAAACGGCATCCTATTGCATTCCCAAAATCCAAGTGGATGGACAGAAAAAGCAGTTTTACATTTGTCTTCTTCAGCTACTTCAACTTGCCAATACGCACCCTTTAAATCTAGCGTACTGAACCATTTAGCACCACTCAAAGCATCAAATGTATCATCAATACGAGGCAAAGCGTATGCATAGCGAACAGTTACAGAATTAAGACGCTGCAAATCAATACAAAATCTCAGACTGCCATCTTTCTTTTTGACAAGTACAACATTTGATGCATAAGGACTTTCGGACCGACGAATAACACCAAGATCAGACATTTCCTGTAGATGTTGACGCACCTCGTCAATCATCGCAGACGGAATACGTCTTGATCGCTCTTTGAAAGGAGTATCATCCGTTAAGCGAATGTGGTGTTTCACAACTGAAGCATTACCTAAATCCAAATCGTGTAAAGCAAAAACACTTTTCCAGTGACACAACATGTCACGAACCTCGTTGACTTGATTTGGACCCAAATTCACATGCAATGCTTCATCAAACAATTGCAAAAAATTGTCATTGGAACTATCATGGGAAATAAGTGGAGTAGATTGGCTATTGTTCACCACTGTGGCTTGAAAAAGATTGCACAGAATTGTTTTGGGTGGAATAATCACTGAGTGTGATGCGTGATTTGCTATCTCTACAGAAACTCGCTTGGCGGACGTACCTGCCTTTAATTTAAGCAAACTTGGGGAAACAACTAGCCCACCAGGTAGCTCAGAACTAGGTAGCTCATCCACCAACACATTTACAGGCAAACTAGTACCAGCGCCAGCACGTGTCAAACCTTGCACCATCACGCGCCCACCGGCAGGAATTGTCATTGGCTTAGTAGTTTTAACAGAACCTACAATACCTGATTTGGCTTCTTATTTTCTCTGACCTGTGAGACTCTGCATCGCCAGCCGCCATGGACTTGATAGGCGCTGATCGCTAGACACTGCCTCTGAAAAACTAGAAGACAACATATTAGTACCAATCAAAACTGGTACTCGCCCATGATATGGAGTATCAGGGACAACAAGAAAAAGTACATCAAAAATTTTGTTGAGTTCAGGAAGGCAAACACTAGATTTTACATAACCTAGATATTGAATCTGATACCCTCCTGCACCCTCAATACGAATCAAATCTTGTAACGGAAGGGCGGTTAATTTTGCTCCAAGCGCAAAACTCTCAGAAATAGTACTTATCATAGAACCAGTGTCAATCAGAGCATTACATCTGATTCCTTCTAAGTCAATAGTAGCTTCCTTTGAAGAACCAACAAAACTACTTACCTGGGGCGGTTGTGGGTTGCCTACTCTCTGCCCCTTGAAGCAGGCTACTGGCCGTTTAAATGAGGACAAGAAAATTTTGTGTGACCAGCCTGGCCGCACCGATAACAATTACCTCTAAAAGGCCTAGATTGCGCTGACTGCCTACAGTCAGCTGCACGAGAATTGTTAGACTCAAGCGCTCCAAGGCGCTTCTCCATCTTACCAAGACTAGCCAAAAGTTGGTCCATTTTCTTGGCCATACCATCACTTAAAACAGTGGCTTGACTTACCTGCGCAGATGGCTTAGATACAGGTTCATCTTCCAGCTCTGCTACTCTAGCCGAGACCAAAAAAGAATCGTAGGCTGTTCCATTATCGAAAAGGTGCCAAATAACATTTTTTACAGTACCTGGCCTAAGTCCAGAGAAAAATTTAGTACGCACCATTGTCTGTGCTACATCAGCTGACACAAGAGGCTTATCCTTGTCCTGGCGATCTTGCAATTTAGCAACCAGATCATCCAACCGACATGCCCAACCTGCCACCTTCTCCGACTCACCATGTTTTGCTGAATAGAATTGATCCAGCAATGTCTCTGGTGGGAGAATATTACCAAAAATCCTGGTCAATTTCTCGATCACGGTCTCAGCTGTGATGTCTTCACCGAGAGAGCGTAGGACATCAGCTGCTGTACCACGTAGTGACCTGCGTACTGACTGTACAATCACGGATGGCGAATATAACGGGTCTTTAATTAACTCTTTCACCTCAAGTTTCCACTGGTCAAAACTTACATCACCCTTACCTGACTCTCCAGAGAATGTGGACAGTCTAGGAGGTCCAGCCATCAGAGTATGGTTTGTATTACTGCTGCTGTCTGGGGTAGGGTTGATTTTCATGGCAGTTGAAATCTCCTGCTGTTCCACTGGAGAGAGATCTTGCATTTTCTTTATTAGATCCTGCACAGTAGTCATGATTGCTAATTTCTAAACACAAACTGCCTATAGGAAAGTATGGTTAAACAAAAGATGGGAAAAATCAAAACCAAGAAAAATATATCTGAAAACACTCAAGATAAGAAAATCAAAATCCAAAAATCATATACCACTATGTGAAATAAATCCTAAATATGTGAATAGTCCATCCAAAATTACGGATAAGTTTGAAGGAACTATCATAAGGTTAACCACCAAAAATAGGATGTCAAGAGAACTCGCAGCCAACGCTGATTAAGATACGTAATGACGCGCACCTGAGATCAAATCAGACAAAGTCAAACAATCTTGCTTTAGACTTCTACTGATTATCACACATGTATACATACAAAAATCAACATAAAAATCATATGACTAATTTCAATAAACCCAATATAATATAGTACGATATGTCAAAATATAACGCTCCAGCAAGCGCTGATCTGGTTATGTAATGACATGTACCTCAAATCAAATCAGACAAAGTTAAGCAGTAGTATTTTGCTATATACTTCTACTGATTATCAAACATATACAAAATAAATCACAAAGCAAAATATTTATATCACAATCTTCTTCTGTATCCACGAGTAGGTTCTTCGATTTCTTCAACTGTTAACGCCAGTTTGACAGTTGTTTGAGTCTAGTTCTATTGGGACATAGACACAAAATTCCACCGGCCTCAGCCCGGAGAAAATTTCATTTCACAATACAATCAAAAGTCACAGTTCTAACGCACAGTCGCTTCACACCTAACACGCTGTATTCTCAATAACTTGGAGGATCATATCACTGAACTGCAAAGTCTATTTAGTCTAGGGTGGTCACTACTGTCACAGCTAAGTAGAAACACACTACTATAGCTCACTAACATACATAATATGTGACAGGAAATATAACTAGCTGGGTTAACTAGTTTAAAAATATGCACAAGATTACTCACTGTACAACACACCCCTCCCCTGGTAAAAAACTTGTGCATTCTGAATAGGTCTGGTACACACGTCTGCGTACACGCTAGTAGATTCCAGTAGACCTATCAGATAAAACACCACACTGCTCCGGAGACTGCTACCAGGACGAACGACTCCCACTTCGCACATATAGTCAACACAAGTCACTCATGACAGCCGTTCTTTGCATAAGGTTGATGGTAGAGATGAATAATGATGAAAAGAAGTCATGAACAAGAAGAAATCCAGCATTCAAGGAATCCAGCGCGAGAAGAATCCATCACGAGAAAAATCCAACACGAGAAGAATCCAGCACGAGAAGAAATCCAGCATGAGAAGAAATGGCGATTATATAATTTCAGTTCAAATCCATGAGAAGAATAGGTTGAAACTTAGCCGTGCCAACTAACACACATTGGGTGCCATTTTGTAGTACGGTCTATTATAGACTTTAATTATTAGGTCTAGATTTAATAGATATACTGGGGTTCTTTTCTTAGTAGGGCAGCTTAGTTTCGGTGGGTGATGTGGATGTAGAAAAAAGGGAACTTCAACACTTGACTTGATTTAGATATAACAGTAAAAAGTTTATTAACAGGATAACAATCAGTATAATTTCCAGTAGGTTGATTTGACACAATCAGGAGATGTCCAAAGAGACTTAAAATATAGTTCACACTGGAGGAAGCTCAGAATTAATCAATTACATGTAGTCTAGACTGAAGTGAAGATAACAGTTGGTAGGTCTGAGATATTCGGATGAAGATTACCGGGTGAAGACAGAGAATGAAGATGAATGAAGATGAATGCCCAATGTTCTAATAGATCTGCAACAATTACAATACCGAGTTGATAGAGCAAGTTAAGAGACCATCATTCAGACGTGGTGACTGAATTACGTCGAAGAACAGAGAGAGTTACTTATAAGATTACTTATTAACATTGAAATTGGGCTTACTTAAATTATTAACAGTTACTCAAATTGACACTAACATTCACGGAAAGTTTATAAGATATATTGCTAAAGTTACAAGCATGGAGAACAATTACAAGTTACCAAATACACTCAAACCTCGCGGTCCTAAACATTTCACATTTGACAATAACTTGAAACACATAGAAATATAAACATGAACTATGACACACTGACCTGTAACAATTACAATACCGAGTTGATAGAGCTAGTTAACAGACCATCATTCAGACGAGGTGACTGAATGACGTCGAAGAACAGAGAGACAGAAAACACGTGGAACTCTCATTAAATACTGGACTTCAAATCCGAATTATCCCGGAAGAAATTGGGATAGCCAATTACTTTAAACAGAAGGCCATAAAGTTGGAAGATGGATCCTGTATCAACAGACGCATTTGTTACATCCCGTGTTTCATGTCACTGCTGAGCTTAGTGCGCATTCGATACTAACCAGTGTAATAATAACAACGTACATTTAAAACTAAGACATTAATAATAATAATACAGTTGTTTATTTCAACCTGTCACATAAGGATGGTAGGATTTTACTGCAAGCTTAGCCCTAATTTCCCTCATGTGGTGGTTAATCTCACTAATTTACTAGAATATAAGGTACTTATGGTCTGACACGATGAAGACAATAATGATTAATAATCCAGTGCTGAAGGTGTCTAATTTCAATATTTTTTCCTGATACTGACAATCTATCAGCGCTTCTATGATTTTGATTTAATTGGCAATGTCTTTCTTCCAGTAGGGTCCGATATGGCGGAGCTGTATTCCTGCGTAGATCTTACCTAGATAAGTATGTTTCTTTCAGTTTCAGGGGTACTTCCTCAAGTTATGGGATAAAAAGCCTAAGGTGCTACTGGCTTTAGCCGTGATTCTATTCATATGATTTCCCCACTCTAAATTGTCACCGATGAAAACTCTGCGATATGATGTGTGAGTACAAGTGACTAGAGTCTTGCCTTTAAGTTGAGATTCATGCTGGTATGTCTTACAGCAGGGGCGATTAATGTGGAGTACTATGTATTTAGAAGGATTGAAGTTCATGCACCACTTCTGTGCCCAGCCCTGCAACACAGCTGGTCGGCTAAGGAGTGGATTGGTCGATTGAGTAAACAGTCGTCTGCAAATACTCTGACATTAGACTTTACTGGTTCTGGAAAGTCATTAATATAGGCCTAAAACAGTGCCCTGTGAGACTCCTGACTTAACCCTTTCCAGTCCAAGTTTTTTTTATAAAATTTAAATAAAAATAAAAATTCAATACAAATATTACGATATCTTTTAAACAGTTATTCCAATGCACATGAAATTTTCTATGCACATGGAGTCATGGAGAACACTTGGGGGATCAACACAAGCTTCTTATAATACCCCTCGAAGACGTACCCTTACTCCCTAGAAACGGTTTCCGATACAGTATGCTTTGACGCAGTAACAGTTAAACTTTTTGGACTAATAGCAATCTGCATGGTGTGATCCTTGCGAGGCGTGATAGGTGTGTAATTTACGTGACGATGGACTGTGAGTTGTGATCTTCAATTGCGTATTTCTAAACATCAACAAAATGAATAGGCTAATATATTTTTTGTATTGCATTTTATTTTAATTATCGGCTATTGACAAACGATCGGCTATTGACAGTTGCAACCACATGTCTACCATAGCGTTATTGCCGCTTCTTTAGACATGCATACCTGTAAGACAAAAATAAGAAAACAATCAAAAAGTAGAGATAATATTATTTTGTGTTATTTAAATGAAAACCAATTAAATTGCTGCATATCTACATATAGTTATAAAAGCATACCCCATCTGGTGAGTGCTTCAATACTAGGCAGTAGGCTAACGTTAATGCCTTGTGTGGATTGACGAGACATACATTTTCCACTTTTCTTTTTTTAAAAGTCAATTTTTATTAAAAATGCAAATAAATATATTTATATTTATTCTTATTATACCCACTAGACTGCGCTACACCCCCACATTAGACCAAAATTCCCATGCCTTTTAATGGCCGGCTTAGGATGGTTTCGGCCGGTTTCGTGGAAAAGATGTACCGTGTTGTGCGCGGGCATACACAATTTCTGAAAGAGCACTCAACATTAGCAAAATAAAGTCCATCATAGATAGAAATACATTAGAGCTGATCTGATTAATGCTCTCTAGCTCTTCAAGGGCTAGGTAATTTGATGTTCATTTATTAAAACAACATATTTCTAGGGTCAATCTGACATGTAAAAAGAAGGGCTATTGCATATCCCTTTTGAAATATATTTTGATGACTCCTATTCGTGATCGAGGCAATAAAAATAATTTTATGCAGGAATATGCCGTACAATTAAGCAGATCTATTCCCATCAAAATCATGACGGATTATTATATACATGTAGAACATGGCAGAACTTCGGAGGACGGATCTCTGAGGTCTGTCTGTCATGTCTGTTGTCTAGGCCTACATGCATGGTTAGGCCTACTTTGAAATTTCTCATATCAGCTGTGAATTTCTCCTACGATATCTAAATAACGCTACTATGCCAGTTAAAAAAGCAATACATAATTGGATGAAATTCAAGCCTAAAGATAAAGTAAGTACGATATATATACTGCCGAGTCAGATATGGCGCTATGGTAGACAAGGATTTTGTTCAGCTGATTTGTAGATTGATTAAAAATGGCGTCGAGTTACACTTCTTCTCCAAAAGGTGGAACAGACATAGACTTTGACGATAATGACAGCCTTGACTTTGATGATGACAGATATATCTTGGACCACAACTCTGACGAAGGTACCGAAATTGTTGTTTTAAAACTAGGACATTAAATTATCGTTGTATTTCCATAAATATCTAACACCTCTTATTATCGCCCTCGGACTAATTTGCTAAACTTGAAGTAAACAACGAAATGGCACAATAAATTCCGGATAAAGGAAGCATGTAAAATGACCAAAATTCACATATATGGGCCGTTCAACAATTACGTAACGCTTAGCCAGCCTTAGAGGGGGAGGAGGGGGGGGGGGGTTAAGATTTAAGGTATGCGTTACGGAGCGTAGTCACAGTAACGTTAAAAAGCGTTACGAAGGTGAGAGTGGGGGTCAAAAATCGTCCAAGAAAAAGTTACGTAATTGTTGAACGGCCCCATAGATGGCATAGGTCTACCTCCCCTTATAATATTAGATAGACTAACGTGTTAATTAATTATGTATATCATACTAAAAGTTTAGGATGATAGTCAATAATATGGGTTCAGTGTGTACTTATAGCCTTTATCTATAGGTATAAATACATGATGATGATAAATATACTCGCCGTCAAATTAAAAATGATCAACCAGGATCGCATGATTTTCGGCAATTTCTCCGTCAATTTTGAACCGATTTCCTTGAAATTTTGCAGAGGCCATTTTCCAATTAAAATCCTAACAGCCCTGGGTAAAAAAATTGCAAAATTATATTAAATGAATATTTCAAAACTTAGACCATTTGCCATGTAATAAAATTCTAGAAATAGTTTAAAGGGGTTTTAGATGGACATTGTAATTTCAATTCATTACATGTCAAATGGTCTGACTTTTGAAATACCCTATATAATTTTAAGAAATTTGCAGGGCTGTTGAGATTTGAATAGAAAATGGCCTTTGCAAAATTTAACGGAAATCGGATTAGAATTAACAGAGAAATCTCAGAAAAATCATGCGATTATGGTTAATTTGACGGCGAGTTGGGACATGCATCATTGAATATACTGAAATATACCATTTCCTTATTGAATAGTAATTGAAATATGGAAAATATTGTTGCATAAATTAAACCTCATAGTGCTAATCCTGGAATATTCCGGGAAAACAATCCCAGTCATTTGAACTGAACCCGGAATATTCTGGTTTGGAGAAATATCCCAAACCAAGCCTTTTCAATGTCATCCAATCATTTAAATTCTCTGAACCGGTAATCGAATGTGGGGGAAGCCCATCCGGTATTTTCTAACGTGTTCTTTGATTGGTCAAATGGGTGATGACATCACGCGACCTCCCGGAAGTGAGCAATTTGACCTGCATGACCTGGTCTGTGACCTGGTGTTTTCCCGTTACTGGTGCCGATTGAGACATTTGCCGTTTTTGGAGATCCACTGCAATGACGTCATCCAGTCTGACTATTTTTCAGTATTGGTTTTCCCGCTTGTATCTTGTCTGACGGAAGAACGCGTGGGGTCTGTTGCCGAGATAGGCCGAGGACTCACGAATCACAGCATGCGCTGTACACTGTATCTATAGATAAGGCCAAAACAAAATATATGTTTGTTTCCGATTTGTTGTCAGTTTAACCAGTGGGTAGGTAGGAAATTTATTTTATTTTATTTTTTATTTTATTTTTTGTCACTGCAACCAATCGGTAGGTAAGAATTTTATTTTATTTTATTTGGTGCCAAATTCACTTTCATGCATGTCTTATCTGTACATTATATAACGATTTTTTTTTTTTTTACACTTTTTGACCCCACTCTCCTTTTCGTAATGTTTTTCAGAGTTACTTTGACTACAGACATCCCTGAACTTATTGATTTCCTAAAAAAAAAAAAAAAAAAAAAATTTTTTTTTTTTTTTTTTTTTTTGGAAATCCATAAAATAAATTTGGGTCGCACATGTTTTGATAGGGTCGGTCGGAAATCGGAAACAAACAATATTTTTTTTTAGGCCTAAGATGACTGACAAAACTGACAGTAAAACCAATACCGCTGTGTGTGCGATTATGAGGGGCTGGTTGGGTCATTACTTTTTCCACCCACGATTATTATACTAATCATTTTAAGATACTAATTACATTTATGCAGTTTTATTCAGCACTGGCTGACATACTACGAATTACTTCCATAACACTGGCTTTAAGTAACCATCATCTGGTTACAATCCTACATCCGAGGCTGTGACTAGGTGGTTTCCTGACCTAAGCATGCATTGGATCTAAATAATATTATAAAATATAGTTGAAAACAATACTGTTAGCTGGTAATATAATGCTAATATTAATTTTGTCAATTGCTAGACGAAGAAATGACAATAAAAAAAGGTGATTTAATTTTTTTTCCTGTTTTTCCCTAATTTAATGGGTAAAATAAGGTGAATACAGGTATAAACAGACACAGACATCTCAAAAATGTGTTAGAACTGTAGTACAAATATTTCTGCTTATTTTGGTATGCAACATGCCATATAAAAGTTTTTTACTAAAAACGCTCGTTTCTGATAATTTTCTCCCAGTGGGCCCTATTACAGTAAAATATAGTCAGCACTACAAGGGTTAAGTATCTCAATTTGAGATTAAGAATGATGAAGTAATAATATTGTGTTGTTTTTTATGTTCTATTATCATTATTATCGCTTGAGCATGTTGAGTTTGAGCATTCTGCTTGATTTGAAAGTGAGCGACATCTAGTGACGAAAATTTGAGTGAATAAAGCAGTCAGCTGGACTGCCTCGTACCTCCACTAAGATTCATCTAAATATAGAAATACTACCAAATTAGTGAAAATAGTTGATTGCAGCTGTTTTCGTGTTTTTTTTTCATGAATCTAGGAAGATGTATATATATATTTTTTCATTATAAATTAGGACCTAGCCATGTGTACAACATCTCTGGGAGCGCAGCGAAAGAGCCCTGAGCATGCTGAGCGGAGTGCAACATTTGTGCCGACTTCTAATCGCTAATTAAATAATCTAAGCTCATTCTGCATGTTCTGGTGAGATGTGACCAATTTAACATCATCCTGCTGATAATAAATACATTTAATTACATCGCCTCGATTCTTGATACGTGGCTTATTGGACCTGAATTTCTCTAAAATGAAACTATAATCTACAATGAGATATGCATGAGCTGTCCATGCAGGTAGCGACATCTATGTGAGGATACCTATCAGGGCTTTCCCCAGCAAAAAACATAGAGCAGGTGATTTTTTAAAAAGTGCGCTGTTGGTGTTGTGAAGCAGTGATGCCCGAAAGACGCCTAGTCCTAGGGGTGTTGGGGCATGCCCCCCTAAAAAAATTTAAAGTTCAGTTTAGAAATGTTGCATTCTGGTAGAATGGCGAGCTAATTCCCAGGGTTTAAGCCTATATATAAACATACAATTTTTTTTTGTTAGCATTTTGCCAGTGCGGCGCTGGGATAAAACAGCGTGGCGCCGCAAATCCAGGCTTTGGGGAAAGACACCAAACCCCATAGAATCAATTGCACTGATAAATCATTTTATAATCAATCAATTCGGTACTAATTTTTTGGTCTTTTATACATGTAGATCTCAAGGAAACATATACAGATTTTGTAATCATGACGTATTCTGGTGGGTCATTTCTAAGTTTGTTCTGAAACCTATATCTCATGCGAAATATGATTTTATCAATTTTTGCCTAGAGCTGCCAGCCTATAACAGGAGGCATGATTTTGTAGTCTGCTTGTCCATCCATCTGTTCGTCCATACGAAATAAGTTCTGCAGTAAAAAAAATTATATAATCATTAACACCTGTGTCTTAGTTACCATAGTTACTAACACTTACTAAAACTCATACTTAGTACATGTACCTTTCTAGTTTAAAAATATTTCCTTTTTTTTCAGATACTGAAGATGCAAGCGAGACTGATCAGGCCAAAGAGGAGGAGTTCACAGAAATTAAAGAACAGTGAGTAATTACCCTGCAGTTTTATCTTTTTTATAGTTTTGAAACCAGAATTACTAATGCAACTTCCAGCTTCAAATGATAAAAAAAAAAATATTTTACCTTGACTGTTTCAGTTTGGAATATTTTTTTATACAAATCCGACTGCTTGAACAGAAATACTTCTCAGTTTTAGTGATTTTTTTGTGATGCACAAAGCCGTCACATGTGATTAATTTACTGGAAGCTGTATAAAAATGGTACACAGACTTTTCGCCCCATAGTCAGTTCGCACCATTTTTTAGTGAGACGTACTTAGGAAAGACGTTTCGCAGCCTCCCCATAAATAGGAAAGACGTTTCGCCCCCGTCTTCATAGTTCAGTAAGACGTTTTGCACCCAAATTATATTTCAGAAAGACGTTTCGCACCCGAACCATATTTCAGAAAGACGTTTCGCACCCAAACCATCTTTCAGAAAGACGTTCGCCCACAAATCATATTTTGGAAAGACGTTTCGCCCCCTAATCAGAAAGACGTTTCGTCCCCTATAGTCATAATTTGGAAAGACGTTTCGCACCCTTTTCATAATTAGGAAAAAGGTTTTGCTTGTTATTCATAAATTAGCATGATATTTATTTTTAAGAAAGCCGTTTCGCACCCTAATCATAAAAGAGCATACAATTGAGAAGAGTGCCGTCCCATTTATAGGAAAGATGTGTGTGTGCCCATTTAGGCTACCTTGTTGTTCATGCATTTCACTATCACTTACCGTTTTCATTCTTTGATTCAGCCACTTTAATTTATTGTGCTATCAATCTGATCGCCGACCTAAACTTGGAACATAAATAATTTAATTCTATATTGTAAGTTGTATTACATTAACGTATATATTTGAAGGCTAATTATTTATTTTTAGAAATATATATGGGGGCTAGGTATCTTAATTTGGGGAGGGGGCGAAACGTCTTCTCTGGGGTGGGAAATGTCCTATAAGAACGGTGGCGAAACGACTTGCATAGGGTGCGAAACATCCTATGAAAATGGGGGTAAAACGTCTCACATAAAGGTTCGAAAAGTCTTAATTTGGAGTGGGGGCGAAACGTCTTTCCCAGGGGGCGAAACGCCTTCCCTAGGGGGCGAAAACTCTCGATAGAGGGCGAAACGTCTCAAAAGGGGGCGAAACGTCTTACATAGGGGGCGAAACGTCTCACATAGGGGGCAAAACGTCTTCCGTGGGTGCGAAACGTCTCACAAGGGAGCGAAACGTCTTAAACTGGGACAAGTCGTCAGGACGACATGGGCGAAACCTCTTGAAGAGGGGTGCGAAACGTATATGGTGCGAAATGTCCCGGAGCCATATAAATATATTGTCCCTGTACTGTTAGTAATAAGAATAATAATATATACTATATATAAATGATATTTTGTATGTACATATAGTCATGGTGGTCATGGTGTCTTACCAGAGTAGCCATCAAATTGAAAAATATTATATACTGGTAGCTCAAAAATTCCAAAGAAGTAATCTTTAAAACAATGCTGGTGATAATTAATGGGTGCTATTACTATAATGCATCTGCAGCTTCACCAGAAAATAATAATCAATAAGTGACGAGCGCTCCTCTGTCATTGCTGTTACCCCAGGAAATACGAGATGTTGATTCTGTGCTGTTTTATTGTTGGTCAAACGTTGGGCCTTTACACCAGGTGAATGCCTAAGGTTTGCTGAGATATGCTATATCGGAAAAAAATGTTAGGCTTTTTCACATTCCCTATTGCAGTCAGAATGTAATAATTTCTGTTTGTGACTTTTGACTGGTGCTGTTAATTTTCAAACCATGTGTCACTTTTTTTCAGAATGTACCAAGATAAATTGGCACAACTGAAAAAACAATTGTTGCAACTAAAAGAAGGGACGCTACCGGAGTACATGAAAAAACTGAAAAAACTTGAACAGCAACACAGAGAAAGAATCCGTGTTAATGATGTATGGCTACAATATGAGGTACAAAGCTACAATATGCGCTTTATGTGAAGATGATTTTTATGGAGTGTATAATATTTTTTGAACATCAGTAGCAGTTGGCTAAATAACATGTAGTGGAGTTGAGCTTAGCTGATTTGCAAGAGTGTTAATAAATAATTAAAATGTGAAGTAATATTTTATTACATTTTTTATTTACCATATTTATTCTAATAATAATAATATTCCAATAAAGGCCCACCCCCTGGTTTGAAAATAAAACCTACAATCATGTACACTATAATATCATTAAAAATCTACTCTAATGAGCGCCAATTCCCCCTGTAATCTAAGAGGGTACTCTCAGAGGTTGTTTATTAGAATAAATACATTACCTATTTGTACTTTTTGTGAATGTGATAAATATGCTTTCAGTTGGAATTAGTTGAAAAAGAGTATGCCAAAGAAAAGAAGTGTGCTGCTAAAGAGTTTGAGGTTTGCTTGCTTTTATAACAATTGTTAAATGAATGTTCTCACATTGATTCAATTGCTCTGTAGGTCTTTTTTGTCCTTTACTCCCTAGGGGAAGGTGAATTCTAGGCACGTCAGTGTCTGTCACTCTGCAATAATCACACTTTTTTGTGGGCGCAGAAACTAAAAAACAGTATTTGAGAATTGTGAACACACAAACTCTCAAACAGAAATTAAAAAAAGTGATTTTTAAAGATACTAACAAAATTCAAAATGGCCATCACAGGTCCACTTCATATTTTTCTGGGCACAAAAACATAAAAGTCAGAAATAATGCAAATTTTACAATCACATCCCCAACAATATGGAGATGTGCAAGTGATTTGTTCAAGACTTCAAAAAATCAAAATGGCCCCTACTGATCGGTTTCATAATTTCTGTTGGTGCTAAAATTTATGGTGGGGGATGCTATAGATCTTCAGGCCATTTGTTGAAATAATTGTGTTTTAGTCATTCCCTTTGATAGACTTGAATACATTTTTAGGATTGATAATTTCTCATCTGAATCTTACCATTCTCAGTTGGCTATTCTGGCTGAGTTTAGCCTGCATGTGCACAAATGTGGCCGAAAGCCAACTTCATGCATTTTGCATTTTTAATATGGTTACCTACACTTATCATGCTTATCAATACATTGATTTTTTCTTAAACTACCGGTACATTTTTATCCTAATTTTAGGCCCATTCAGCTTTGTTATGTTAATCGCAAAATTATTTGTGAATAAAAAATACTTATATATATGACTATTGCAGCAGCAACCATTAGCTATTACAGCTATCACTAACTTATCTTCATTTTGTTTGTGTCTTGATCTGTTTCAGGAGAAGAAAATTGAGTTGAAAGAGAGTTTAATTGCAGAATTAGAGGATAGGAAAAAACATTTAGAAGGGGAACGTGGGTCTATCGAGCTCACTGGAGGTAAAACAATTTCTTATATCATCAGGTTATTTAAATTCTCACTTTCTGTATACTTTATTTTATAAATACATAGACAGTATGGGCCGTTACAATAAAATCATGTTTAGGGTATGAGCCAAGTAAATGGTGATGCTCACAGCTATTAGATTTTAAATCGACCTATGGAGCGAAAAAGAGATCAGATAAGAATTCAATGTAGTACCTCAACTGTGCTATTAGGAACTTTGAGAAAAAATCAGCAATATTTAGTGTTACATATGTCCAAATTAGTTATAGATCACATCGGTGACCCTTCATGACAAAATGAATCATAATGTGTCATTTAAAAAAAGATTATTTTACCATTTTGTCAGATTGTATTCAAAATGAACATTTTGGTCATTAGATTGCACTTTTATGTCCAGTAGTTGTTTACGAGGCAACTGGCAAGATTTTTTAAACAATGATATCTGTCTAGCTGTCAAATGCACTGAAAATGATAAAGTTTTCTCAATTATTGAATATATGTCTGGTACCGATGTGTCAGGTCACATATATATATTGCTTATTATGACTCATTTTCACGTTTGTTCTCAGTTTCAGGTTCCCTAATTTTTTTTTTAATTTTAACTCAAGAAAGTGCTGGATCACCACATGGCACAGTAAATGGTACCCTGGGGTACCAAATTAAAATCCGCCTTTTTGTCTAATTGTTTTTTTTTCAGTGTTGTAACCTGGTACCAAGAAGTGTAGTAAATTGATCTTAGAAAAGGGCAGAAAGTTAAAAAAACTCTTATTCTGCAAAGCATTTTTCTTGGAGAGAAACTTTTTCACCAGTGAGGATAAAGAAAATAACTAAAATGTCACCATGTTCAAGCCGTTGCAACGCAAATTCGACTACCGGTAGTTTTTGCCACATTCACCAGCTGGCTCTGCAAATCACAATGACATTGTTATATAACATCGTCGGTATGTCATCTGGTGTTTCGTGCAGGCTAATACTGTCAAATTGTTCAGTGTTAATTTACTTCCGCATCAGATTCCAATTACAGAACCATGAGACACTGCAGTTTCTTTTCTATATGCTGTATTTTAATATTACAGTAAAAATCATTTTAGTTTTAGTGTTTAATTTTTGTCATAAATGAAAACAATATGGTATGTCATTTTTAGATTCAATGGAACCAAAGACTATGACCACAAGGAAATTGAGAAGACGACCTAATGATCCTATTCCATTACCTGAAAAAAGGAGGAAGCCTTCTCCTGGTCTGTATTTATAATTTATGTACATAAGTCCGAAAAAAAATACTGCACATTTGTAGAAATATCGATTTGGAATGTGTCTTAATATTAATTTACTTGTCATATTGTCATCCACTTGCCAATTCATTTGCTAAATCATCCTTTAGAGACACATTTATTTCGCAATCTTGGGAGCTTCAGGTGCTCTTTGATTTATTTTCTCAATTTAACTAAATAAAGCTATACACATACTTTTTTAGTTTACAAGGCTTTTATTGTTATCAAAGTCGAAGCGAAATCCTCTATATATAAAGCAGAAGCACCATCTAGTGACTGAGAAGACTGGTGTGATGGCTCTGATAATTTTTTCACATTCCTCAGTATCCTCGTCTTGGTAACAAACATGATATTCTAATATCCACACAGCATTTATAACCGAACCTAATTATAGTTTGTTGAACTGATGTAATAACATGCACAAAATGCAAGATTGAAATATATTTTTTATGTATTTATTGAAATAAGTGATTTTATAATTATATTAATGATGCATTTAATCACATCTTTCTTTATTGTAGCACAACTCAACTTTTACCTATCAGAAGAAGAAATTTTGGAGGATCTTCAGATTATCAATAAAGTGAGTGGCAAGCCAATGACTAAAAAAGTGCTGCCATTACCTACTGCTCCGATTACGAAGAGTGACGACAATGTTTATGATGCTCGTATTGACGATGGAAGACTGTTCTATGAGAAAAGATGGTAAGGTCCAAGGATTTACCATGAGATGTTAAAGTGAATATATAAATTATTGTCAAATATTGTTATTCTTCTTTAAACACAAACTAGCAATATTTATCTCTTTATTAATGTGAAAAATATATTCCCTAGTGAAAGCAGCCATCATATCATGTTCAGAGGCATTATGTAGTCGGGCTGTCCATCTGTGTGCCGGCCTGTCTGTCTTTCTGTTCATCCTTCTGTCCACCATCTGTCCTGTCATTTCTGCAGTGGAGGCATAATCACCGATGCCTGTGTCAAAGCATCTTTCTAGTCAAATTTTGTTTTGCTTTGACTTTGAAAATCTATTCAGCAATTTCAGCTTGAAATATGTGATAAATATTGAAAATAATTCAGCAATTAAAGTGTTAGTAAATGCTTACATTAGATATAATATCTGTTTGAAGGTTTCATCGAGGGCAGCCAGTATTTGTTGAGTCAAAGGATGTGGGTAAAGTGGGAGCTGTTATCACTGCTGTTGGCACCCAGGAGGTAAGTAAACACTAGATCATAACGACATAACCCAGTAAACACAAAACATTTGTATAACATTTGTACAATGTTGGACCAACGTCGAAGACGTTGGTCCGACGTTGTACATATGTTATACAAATGTTTTGTGTTCTGCTGGGAAGTAATACTCAACAAACATACATATGTTAAATAGAATATAAATTATGTATTGTGTACCTGGATTAATGTAAACATTTTGTTTCAGATTTGGCTGAGAAAAACGTCGGACAACAGTAAACTACGTATCTATATAGCTCAGTTACAGAAAGGGAAGTACATAGTCAGGCGCAGAACGTCATGACAACCAACGTAAGCCTGTGTATGTAGGCTTCTAAGACTGTAGCAGACTCATTTCATAAGATCACGGCTAAAAAATGAAAGTTGCACCAGTTCCTTCTAAGAGAGATCATAGTTCTCTAATGACTGTTTCATGACTGTTTCTTCCCGTTGTCTCACAGTGTATGATACACAGTTGAATTTTGGCAACACCAGAATGTTCTGTGTAAGGTACACAAGGATATCAATTATTAGGCTTTAAACAGATTAAATGTGATGTGGTGTAGCTGAATATAATATGGAGTACTGTATATTGCTGGTTAATAACTGCAGTTTCTAACCAGAACTATGTCTGTTCAAATACAAGATATTTTCCATGACTCCAGCTGCAGTTTATAACCAGCCATTCTGAGTGAATTTGGAGTGCGGTTTTGAACCAGGATGCGGTTACTAACCTGAAATATACTGTATTTCTTTTTAAGCAAGAGGAAAAACTTGGATGTTTTGTTATCGCCTTAATGTATTTTTGTACATATCTTTTATATTCGCAGATTTTATTTACACTGTTGTGAAAGTATGATGCAAAAACGCATGAGGTATATTAACACAGAAATGAATCACATATAACATTTAAGAGCTAGACAGTCAGTTAGAGTCTGCAAGCCACAGCAAAATAATAATCGTAATTCGGATGCTGGATCCTTTTTCGTAATCCAGACCACCCCCAAAATTTATGGATTCTTCCTTATCATCAAGAATCGGAATTATAGATCAAGATGAATCAATTATTCAATTGATATTTTAATACTGCCATTTAGCATTAGTCTAGCTTAAACCATCGATGACAATTATAGTTAGTGTATTTTATAATTATGATGCCATATTGATGGAATACATATATATTATCAGTTCTATTTACTGTTCCTAGAACAAGGGCAGCAACGAATGTCATTTTACATTTCATTAATAATGCTGTTTACTAATTTAGGCTACTTTTTATATGTGTAAAAATATTTTATGATATCTGGAAAAAATGTCTCGTCCTTATATTATTTATTTCCATTGTTTATCATTTTCGTTTTGTTGGGAGTGCAGTAGAAAATATCAAATAGGAAAAAAGCTATTGCATTCAATATAAGTTAATGACTTTACTCTTACTTACCTTTGAAGATACGATCTATTCCACCTTCATTACTGTTGCCTGTAATTGATACGGGACATAGTAGTGCCTCTCAACATTTACACATTAGAATTTATAATAGTGTGACATTTACATTTTGTTTGTAGATAAAATTTGGTGGATATATGTTTGATAAAGACCCCACATAGGTCATATTTTAGGAGGTTTTGTTTCTATTTCATGCTTGAATCTGCTTATTATGTTATAGGCATCCTGGTTTATGAGATAATTTTTTTAAAAATTGTGATAAGTCTGTGTAAAGTATTGTTACAAGTTTCTGTATTTTGGTCAAAACTATGGCTACATACAGGCACGGATCCAGAGCGGTACAACAGTTTGCCTGGACCGGTCAGCCCTCCAACCACAAATGGGTGGGAGCATTCAGGTTTCAAAGAAACAAATCTTTCTTCCCCTCTCACTTGTAAAGATTTGATATTGTGGGGAGCCTCTGTGACCGAGAGGTAGCGTGCTCAGCTTAAGACCGCCAAGGCTCGAATTTTGAATCCTGTATTTAGAGGGCAGTGTCATATCAAATATTTTAATATGCAGAAATATATAACTACCGATATTTAGTTAATTCACGTCTCCTGAATGTTTTCTCTAAAACTGTGAACCGGTCACAAACTTTTTCTGGGTCCACCACTGAAATCATCTGCCACTTGACCATTTCCAATGTTACACCAGTTCCAAAGTGGCTTTTTTTGTTTTTGGTCACTAGTGGACCATGTTTAAAGTGTTTGGCCCTGCATCGCATCCCATGACCAGTCAGCTCACGGTAATGGAGCTTCATGTACGTACCGCCACCATACGGAACTATATTTTGCAGCCCCCTCTAAATGTCAGCCAACCGATTCAGATCTTGTTTTTTTGAAAAAACGTAGTAAGGGCCTACTGTATAATGGTACATGAACACTATCCATGTTTAAAGTCTATACACATTTTTGGGTCATGAGCCAGTCAATTTACCGGGTGAAAACTGTGCTGATCAGATCTTATTCCAAAGCAGTTTGGGAAGAAGATACCGTCCCCTTGGAGCTAGAAGGTGCTAAACTGCCAAAAGTGGCAGTTCAGCACCTTCTAACTCCAAGGGTACGATATATTCTATACAAAATAATTGTACATACATTTTTCTATTTTTCAAATGTTGTAATTAAATGCCTAATTTTGATGAATTATTTTGTGAAAACAAGCAGTAGCAGATTTTTCAGTCGTTACACCCGTGGGCATTATCTTGTCATATCTGTTGCAATTTCACTTTCTTTTTCAAAACTATAGAAAATAAACAACATAATAGAGCATATTTTTGTACTGAAATTTATGTTTATGGAAAAATGAGAGAATAAATGGTTTCCATAATTTTACTGTGTGTATAATTTCAGAAAAGTTTTCCCATCAGTTAGTAGTGCAATTTAAGTAGTGTTTGCTTTTAATAGTCCTGGGGCTGATTCTGAGTCTAAATCCAGAGTTTGCACCCCCTCAAAGAACATACCGGTAGGTTTCTCACTTTTTTTTCTTTATTTGGTATGTATGTAACTAGTTTCAAAACATTACCCCTCTAAGAATGTGTCCGAAAGGAAAAAAAATCGCCTCTTAAAAAAAATTATGATTTCTCATTTTTTTGCAGAAAAAAAGTTTGAATTTTAATTTATGCCCAGGTAAACACCAATTATTACACTGCAATATTATATATATATATATATATTATAAGTATACTGTTAAATACGTACTAGGTGAAATTTGAAATAATTGTTATGGTTTTTGTCAGCTACAAGTGTCATCAGAGCACTATGACCGACTGCAGGAAATGGTCCTCAAAGGGTCTTTCGGACACATTTTAAAAGGGGTAATGTTTTTAAAATGGAAGTTGGTGAACCGAAGAAACAAAATATACCATAAAACCTATGTTCTTCTAGGGGTGCAACAAAATCCAAGTTTTCAAAATCAGCCCCAGGACTAGAAAGATGCAAAAGCCTCTCAAATCATCATTGGATTAATTAATATTTCCAGCAGCATCTCGATATCGTTCTTGCTCCACGTGTGTGTCTATTTGTTATAAAACACCGCCGTCTAACAATTTATTAGTGATGTTCGTGCTCAGTATATGGGGTTCACTTTTATAATTGAGTTATCAAAATTCCCCATAAATTTAGTTTACTGCAGTAATAAATATTGTTCATTTATAAAGTAATAGTCCACTGTGTACAAACAACAGGACACATCTGTACTGACAAGTACAAAGCACCACGCTGATTAAAGAGACTGAGGCAACCGGGGTACAATTAAAAATGAAATGAGTCATGCTTTAGGCCACCTTTGTCCACATATAGGCTAAGCTGGGCCAGGAGAATCTCCTGAGGATGGTGAGATGACACTGTCCTCCAGACACAGGATTCGAAATTCGCGCTTCGGCGGTCTGAGGCCGAGCACGCTACCTCTCGGTCACGGAGGCTCCCCACAATACTGATTTTCACACGTGGATGGGGAAGAAACATTTTTTGTTTCTTTCAAACCGCCGAGACCGGGAACCGAATTCTGGCGTGAAAGGCAGTGGTGCTAACCAGGGTACAACTAAAACCAGAAACATAAATAGTGCAGGGGGATCTAGAAATACTGGTATATTAATTTTAAAAGGTGGGCTATTGCAATTTAGGTTCGGCGGCCGGGTCAGCGTCGGCGGTAACATTTACTTGTGGGCACGATAACTTGGAAAAGTTTTCCATGTATCCTTCACAGATTTGTTATGCATGTTACTAAATTTCTAATAAATTTTACTTGACTTGACTACTAATGACCAGTTATCAGACAAGTTCAAAAATGCCTGAAAAAAATTCAAAATGACCGATTTTTCTCATTTTACATAATAATTTGACCTTGTGGGCGCGATAACTTAAAAAAGTTTTTCATGTATCCTGTTCAAATTTGTTATGCATGTTACTAATGACTAGTTTTCAGACAAGTTTAATAATAGGTAAAAATAAATTCAAATTAGTTGAAAATAAGAAATTACACTCCAACGAATCCGATATTTTAAAGGTAGAAAATGATATTTTACTAAATATCGAGTAGAGCAGAGTGTATTTGTTTTAAAACGCCGCCGCCTAACAATATATTAGTGGTAACATCTCTGTTGTTTTGACACAATAGACCATTTCACGCTTTTCCGTTGATTGTCATCCTGATGTGGAGCTTCTGGCATAGCTCTATACTTGTTTATATCTTCTTGAGAGACTGATGTCAACTGGTAAAAATTCGGGAAATATTTCTGATGCTTTTTAGGCATATTGTCGTCATGTGGCGCGTACGCAGCACTATAACTTGTTTCACGTTACTGGAATGCACATTAACCTTTAAACAGCTAGTTAATTATGTTTGGGATATGCCCAAACATCTTGAGTTTGCTTTGGTTCTAGCTTCTTTTTATTCTTCTAATTGACGTACTATTATGAAGTTTTCATTCAATCAACTTTAAACATTGGGGAGGTGTGCTATATCTTTTTAAAGAATTCCCAGTTGTTGTTCCGGATTTACTCAGTTTTTCTGGATCACTATGCGGTTAGATGGCTCAAAACCTGTTCAAAGCTCAAACAAATTTCTAGTAAAACTTAGAGTTACTTTTATTGAGAGAAAAAAATGCACCTCTTTCCTATACTATTAGGTCTACTGGGCCATGATACATCAGGCCTGCCTTAAAAAAATGTTACAAACCTAGGATTCATTTTCGATTGTGATTTAATTTGAAGCTGCAAATCTCTCAAGACATTCAAAATATATGCTTCGATGACATCCGCAATTTGCGGTGTATCTCTGTGATTTATAGTAGGCCTACATGTAGGCCTACCATAGAAAAAATATCGATCTCTTAGATCATCTGACAATGATGTGTCAACTGTTCCAAGATTTCGAACAAAATGGGGGCTTCTGGCAGCTCCTTCCAAATGGATTCGCTGCCTCACGACCCAGTCATGCGAAAAATCATCATTTTTATTTTGGACATTTCAAAAAGCCAAAATAAAAATCATGCTTTTGGTCTGACCATATCGATTTTATCTGATACTTGCTAGTCGATTCATTTACAAATAAAGATCAGAAAACTTTCCACTCTAATTCCTCGGAGACCTTGACACCCAGTTGACGACTAGATGCTTTTCTTCTGGACATTGATTTCTGAGCACGCCTCTCTGAGGATTTAGGCACTATAGAAGTGACTGAATTGATCGGCGGTTTGAAAGAAACAAAAAATGTTTCTTCCCCATCCACGTGTGAATGTCAGTATTGTGGGGAGCCTCCGAGAGGTATCAGTTTATGGGTGATGTGTACTAAATGCGTAACGATTAGGTGTGCAACTATGCAATCCTCACTGCTGCGATATCTGTCATTTAAGTATTAATATAACATTTTAGGCATGATGATGATGCAAAAAGAAAATTACTGTTAGTTTTATTGTATTCCTTGATAACAAAAATATATGGTTTGTGAAAAAATCCAGTCTCTTATCTCAACTATTTAAAACGTCATGATAATTGTATTGATTTTATGGCGGCCATTTAGAATTTTTCCTTCTAAAAGAATCCTTAAGGAATGACAGCTATACATCGCCCAGATATTATTATGGGGTGCTATCCATTCACAACAAACTTTTATCAACAAAAACAAGGTCACTCCCATGATTACCGGACCACATTGATTTTACAGACAAAAATACTAAAAAACACCTCTGCCCTCAGATATATCAGGACACGCAATAGCGGGACATTTTTTTATCGCAAGATATCTCGGGACCTGCGCTACAAGGGTTAAATACAAAGAGAGGAATGTATTTTTTCAATACCAATGAACAATGCATACAGTCCAGTTGGAAAGTTGATCATTGTCACAATGACATATCTTTCAAATATATCAGACAATGTTGGCTCCAATTACGATAACCACCTTATACTATGGTTTGATCTGGGCTCTGGAGAATACAGAAACGCATGATCAGCAGGCACAATGACTGATGACTGGGTTTAAATATTAAATAAATTAAACATAATTTAATAAAAAAACATGATCGGACTAGAGCTGAAACAACCAGAATTGGTAGGCATAGTGGACAGTCTATATTGTATTTATTTTTTATGTAAAATGACTATTCTTCAGCTTTTTGGCTGCCATGTCTTTTTAGTTGAATAAACACCAATTATTATTATTATTACAACTAGGCCAGGCTGATACGTGGGATCACACAACTATGATATAATCTATAAAATATCATCACAATTACGAATTGCTGGGGTATATTAAGCAACAACAAAAACTATTTCTAAATCCATTAGACATGTTAGAGATATGTCAAAATAATAAATAAACAACGTTTTTGTTAAATCTGATATATAATAAACAACATCAAAGTCTTGGTATACCAAGTAAATGTGTGACAATCATAAATAGTAGAATAATACATCTTAACAATAGAGCAATATATTTATTTATTACAGAACTGTGAGGAATATTGTCAAGTTGTTAAAATTGGATATTATATCTTGAATCAACATGACAAATTATAATGCTGGAAAAATAAAGAGCCATTATACATGTAATTCATTTTGAGCCTAACTGATAAAGTAGAAAAATGTTCGCAATCGGACAATTTGGAAAAAATTATCAGTGTCACAAAAAAATCTGCTGAATTTGTTTATGTTGTTGATATATTAGGGAATTGACTGATTGTGACCAATTAAAGTCTCCTGTATTACCAGCTGTATATCTACAGTATATAAATCGTCGCCTCAGAGCTAAAGGATCCTATCTGCCACTCTGACGAGTGTCAGATAGGATCCTTTAGCTCCGAGGCGACGAAATAGCCTTTGCTTGTATATCTGATGTAAGTAAACCCTTACAACGCTGAAATATTTTTGTATAAACCATGGAGACGGATATTTTTTTTTCAATTTGATTTCATCATAAATGTCTTGTTAGCTCTTTCTGTTTCATTCGCATACATATGTTATGGGTCTACGGCCATTAGAAATATTTTAATTCTCAGAGAGCGAAGATCGTCTTTATACATCAGAATCTGATGTCTACAGACGTCAGATTTTGATATGTAAAGATGGTCCCCACGCTGAAAGGGTTAATAATATACAATTTCAGCAAAAAGGACTTTTTATTGAAGTAAACTCGTTAATGAATCGAAAAATCTTCCTTTATCTTCCGTCTTCAATTCGATGACTGAAACAAATTAAATCACAATACAAATCAAATTAGATCTTTTTTGCAATCAACTGTAGAATGCAGAATTGTTGGGGGACATGCATAGCCATCAATCAATTCAAAATTTAACTTGCTAAAAGGTAGCATAGCTTTATAGTGGCAAAACATACAAAAGTAAATAGTTTTAAATCTGGAGCAATATAATCTTGAGCAATAATAAATGTGTACTTAAGATATAATAAGATACCTTTTTATTTGGTATATGAAAAATATGCCTGAATGCAAATGTTGTTGATTGAGCATTTTGCAGCAGATGTGATTGGCTAAATACCCGATAATATCGGGATGCTTATAGTGTTTAGCTTTATTCCGTCTCCGGAAGATATCTTACCATGTGTATCAAAGCAGTCGTGAACAGTTCTTGCTCCACTAGGTGTAGCAGCTTGTTCAAAAGCTTTCCCCAAACAACTGAAACAAATTTAAATAGTATAAAATTTAATGTGTATTCACATTTACATGGTGGAAATGAACCATATGCATTAACATTAAGAGCACTCCCATTATGATATGTAAGACCACACCTGATTACTTGTGCAGTCCACAGATTGATCACCTTCAAATTAAATTTGTTGTTTAAATAATCACTGCTTGTGGTGCAAGTGTGTGAATAAAAAATAAGCTAATTAAAATAAACAATTATTTAATTGGGCTTGTGGTTACAAGCCATGATGAGATAAATCAAGAATACATGACATTACATGTTATGTATTCTTGTATAAATGTATGTCTTATTTTTTAATTTTAGTTCGGCACCAAAATTAAAAAAAATCACATATTCTGAGAGTTGAGACATGTTCATGCAACAAGAATAACAAATACATGTAATGTGGTTACAAATTTAACCCTTTAATCACCAATCATGACTATAGTCATTTTAAATATTGTGTTGACAAACCTACTTTCTTTGAGTGTTATCTGAAATGGGCGGGATTCCTATCACTAGCATAGTGCCGAGATCAGCGTTGAGAGGAGCTGCTAGAACCAGGGGAAGATTGCGAGCCTTCTTCAATTTACTCTGTCAACAAACCATATTTTAAAGCAAAATTTAACTAGATGTGTTTCCGGCATGAAAATATTAAAAGCATCCCCGTTACATGACACATATTTAGAGAGGTTGCCACAATAAAAAATCAAAGTAAAAAATCACCCCCATCAGGTAAATATGGTTTCAAGAAGTCCTCTATCAGACATCTTGTTTTTAATGAATTATTCCTAAAAGTTAATCAGATCATTAGAAATGCCTGGAGAACAACTGCATCAAATATGAATACGATCCAATCATCGGTTCATAAGATATCGCACCCACAAGCTTTACATGTAGCTATTTTTTCAAAATGTCCTTCGTTGGCCATCTTGTTTCCAATGGATTCTTCCCAAAAGTTTATCAGATCATTAGAATTGCCTAGAAAACTACTGCATAAAAGTTGAATGCGACCTAAGCAATGGTTCATAAGATATCGCACCCACAAGCTTTTCTGATGGCTATTTTTTCAAAATGTCCTCCTTCGGCCATCTTGTTTTTAATGAATTCTTCCCAAAAGTTAATCAGATCATCAAAAATACCCAGAGAACCAGCATACAAAATTTGAATGTGATCCATTCAACGGTTAATAAGATATCGAGCCCCCAAGCTTTTTAGGCGGCTATCTTGGAAAATGGCCGCTTATGGCTTGGTGCAAAAAAAATATATGGGAACAATTGTCCAAGCAAATAGGTCATGTCTGTAAAAAAAAAAAAATTTATTAGGTAACTTTCTAGTGAGAGCTAAATTTCTGATACGCCCGCAGGGGCGACGGAGACGGAATAAAGCTAAACACTATAAGCATCCCGATATTATCGGGTATTTAGCCAATCACATCTGCTGCAAAATGCTCAATCAACAACATTTGCATTAAGGCATATTTTTCATATACCAAATAAAAAGGTAACTTACTTCTAAATAGAGGTATGTATTTTTCTAAACTAAAAAGTCAGTATAATTTGCATTGTTTGAAGATCCATTTATTACGATTTCTGGGTACTAAAACTCCGGACTAATTATAAATTTGATGTGAAATATCCATACCATATTGAGATTCTTGTGATGCAACTAACACATAGATATAACAATAACAAAAAATTCTATCAAACTAACCTAACTGCAAAGCATCCAGGCAAACTGCTGTATCTATTTCATGTCATTTACAGTGTTTTGCCTGGCTAATGCTTGTCAGCTACGTCATTTTGGCTGGATATTAACCGCCGATTTGTTACACGATAAAGTATTTTTCAAAGTGGAAAAATTAATTATCTATGCAAGATAATAATACATAATACTGAGTACAAAGAATTTGATAACAGCAAGAGTAGTTTGTTAGTGAAAACAGTTAACAAATATTGCAGTTATTGTGCACACAGATATCCTCTTTGTAGTTATCTCACCATAGAACAGTAAGCTTGTAGAGTAAATCTCGCTAACTGTCCCAAACACAGCGGCTTGGCAAAAATTTTAGCATCAGGAGTACCCTGGAAAAAATACCATAAAACAGTGACATCACCATCTGAAGCATGCATTTGTGTGAATTATAATATATCTATTAATATAAGCAGTCTAGTCAAACTTACTACCTGTAATTAGCAATATGCTACTTTAAATATGAAAAATAGAATCTTAATACGATAATTGGATCAAATGAACATCCGACACAAATTAGGTTTGAAATTTTCTTGAAAACATATATGCAGTGCATCATAGCACATAAACCCTTTCACCTCAGAAATGATATCTTTGGCATTTTAAGTCTTTATTACGCCATAAACAAAACACAACCCTGAGAGATTAGCTATGAGGCTATATATTATGGACAACATTTTCCATTTGACAAAAAAAATATTTGGCAAATCATAACACACATTTAGTGGCCGCCACATATTTGGTTCACAAACTTCAGAAACATGTCTAGCACTTTGTATAGGCGAGTGGTGGTTCACACCTCACTACGTTTCACAAACTAAAAAAAAATTGTGCTGCCATTTTCTTTTGGAGCAGGCTTGTTTGTCAAGCAAACATGTAAAAAAATGTGCCAATTTCTTTTATGGAAAACCATGCGTTTTTTCATGTCTACGCTACATTGTTCTTTGGATAGGGGGGGAGGGGGGAGTGCGGTCTGATTACTTAACGCAATGTTTTTTTTTACATTGGAACACCAAAAGCTATGATAGTAATTGTAATGTTACAGTGTTGAAACAGTTATTTTTTATTGTGTTAGTTGTTCATTTTTGTGTCACAATTGTTTCATTTTATATTATATTGACCTACATATGGGAAACATAGAAAACACATAATATCACCTCCTGTATGACACTATAGAGAAATGGTCCAGCACAGATGACTTGATTCATATCCAGCGCAGCTTGTACCTGTGTAACAAGCGTCTTCTGTTGTATTTTGGCCAAATTCATGCTCTTTTCCAGCTGTGCTGGTCTCAGCCTTCGAAAGATAATACATAATTTTTTTTATTTGTAAAAAAAATAAAAGGTTCATGTACACATCACTCAGTTCTTAGTGGTGATATAACTATATAAATAATCTATACATCAACCTTTAAAGTCTTTCATTTTAAAATTTAAATTTTACCCACTTGAAGCTACACAGTGAGCCACAACGTCAAGTTGGCAAAATTATTGCTCTTTATTTTATTTGAGACCAGATATTTGCATAACAGTGATTGGATCAGCTAATAAAGCAAGTTAAAAATGACTATAGTCGTGATCAGCGATAAAAAAGGGTAATGTACATTAGCCCATCGCCCTGTAATCTCAGGGGGTAATATAATTAACACCCCGGGCGTTATAATAATACGTAATCTGTCATGACCCCCTTTATACTTGAGGTATGATAACACAGATTGAGTGTTTTAATGGATGATTGGGTACAGTAGATCCTGTCACCAACGACCTTGCTTCTGCCAGACAAAAAAAGTCGTTGGTGACAGAAAGTCGCTGATCACAGGAATGAGTTTTTGCTGTAAAATTGACGGGTGCGGCGGCTGGTTCAATGTCTGGCAAATGACGGCGACATTCACCCACAATTGACTGGTAAATGTGAATCAAAGCACGCGGTTGCGGCAACATTTCAATGCATGTTCTAATATCACTGATAATGACCCGTGTTTTTTTCAGAATGGCTGCCAGCTATGCTAATCACACTAACAGAGCACACGTTATAAGCCCAGGTAGCTTCTGACCCTTTACAGGCATGAGGCGTTGTATATTCACAATAAATGTGTCACTATAGGACAGATGATGTAGCCCTGGTAAAACGAAAAAATAACTGGTGAAACAAAAAGGGAACAGTTATTTATTGCTGATGAATAATACACATGTGTGTTTACACTTACAGGAGCAGTATGCCCACACTAGGACGTTTGTACCGTCCCCGTCCCAGCAGACACAATACGTTGAATCAATGTTGGTTTACCATTGGTCCTTCGTCTACGACGCTGGACCAACGGTTATCCACCATTGAATCTACTTCTTGTGTCTGCTGGGTATAGGTAGCCGGACCATGCTCATATAGGACTTTCGCTACGTGTGAATAAACACATGAGCCATTGACCCAATGTTGTTTTAATGCGGGCCGACTTTGAAGACAGTGGGCTAACGTTAAAACAACATTGGGTCAACATCTTGTGTTTGCCGATCAGTGACGGCGCGTCTTATGTCTGGAGAGGGGTGTACTGATGACTGACAGCCAACACACAACTGAATAGCACGTACTTTTAGTGTGCTATAGACAATAACTGAATAGCACGTACATTTAGTGTGCTTTAGACAATATTATTTGTATAATTATTCATGGCGTATCTTCTTATTACATTCCCTGAACAATTTAGTTGATCATTGGACATAAAGGGTTGGATGATTTCCTACCGGCGCGAGGTGATATTGCTGTGCAGTAACATCGATGGTCCGAGGTAGATAGGCCTCTTGCGACAACAGCCTGATCTTCCAGCGTTATACCTCTCTGTTAACCATGATATCCACACAGTCAGATCTGACATGCAGTGGTTTGCTCATCGATGTTTCCAAAAGTCGAATGACGAAAAAAGTTGAGGTCGGTCGACACAAGTAATATAATGACCTTCTGCCAGATATTTAAGGTCGCAAGTCGCGTTAGACAGAAAGTCGTTGATCACAGGACGTTAACTATAGAAAAATGTTCCGTGCAAGAATAAAAAGTCGTTGGAGACAAAAGGTCCTTGATGACAGGGTCGTTGATGACAGGATCTACTGTATTTGCTTAGATAATAACTTTCTTAAATACCAAACAAAAGATGAAGGTTAACTGATTAACCCTTTCGCCACTAACCACAACTATAATTGTTTTTAATCTGTTTTATTGGCTGATCAATCACTTGGGTATGCAAAAGGTGTTTATACATCAAGATTTGCAAATGCTTGGTCTTAAAAATATGAGTGGATAAAATTTAGCAGGATAACTTAACAGGTAAAGAGCTAAGTGCAGGTGGCTCTTTCAAGCATATTTCAACTTGGAAAAAATGAATAGCTCAGTGATCTAAGGGTTAATCATAATATGTAAATTCTAAAAATAAAATGACATGCCAGCACGCATCGACTGCAAGCACTTGAGTGCAAGCTATTCACTAGTGCTGGTCATTAATGGTCAAAGCAGATGCTTCTTGTAAATTGGCCCATTCTCCTGCTAGTCATAATCCAAAGAGGGCTCTCCACAATAAAATATGGTACAATATTCTAATTAATATATTCAGTTTCAGATTTTTTTATGTGAATTAAATTTACTTCACCTGTTCAGGACATCAAGAGCCTGTAAAAAATTATCTGAAGATAATTCTTTTTCCTGAAAAAATAATGCCAAAAATATATTCTCAATAAACAAGTTACATTTATTAATTAGATAGATGTGAGAAATTGTTTATAAAGTTCTCTCAAACAACAAGACATTTACAAGTATTTAAGACAAAATGCAAAAAAAAAAATTATCTGTACAAAAGTAACAGGTCAGCCAATTTCTGCCAATACATATCCAAAAATTGGTAGCCAGTAGCAGGTTCTACTGTAGTACAATTTAAAGGCAATGTACGCTCAGAATCTAAATTTTATTTTTTAGACCACAATATTGTTTGACAACACTGATATAATATTAAGGTAAAACAAAATGTGTAAGTTATATTTTATTATAATATACTTGAAGTTGAAACAGATTACATACTGTGTTTTCCAACATAGCCTCACATGCTTTAACAACATCAGTGGCACAAAATTTATTCTTGTATCCAAATTGTGCATGGAATGATGGGAGAAATAGATCCTGCTCAGTCAAACTGGAACAAAAATGTGCATGTGTGATAACATAGATTCAATTCAAGCTAATAGCGAAATGCATGATAAAACTAAAAACAAGGTGGCTTTAATCTGGTACAGCTAAAGTATTATTTATTGATGATTACGGATGTACAGCAAAGCTTTTATTTTTTTGACATTCTTTCACATAATCGAACAAGAGGCTAGAAGTCCTATATCATCCCCCGCATAAAAATAGGTCAAAGTTTTTGCGGTCACAAATATTTAAAAGTCGACTTGTGCTGGCCATTTTAAATTTCAGTAAAATCACCAGATGGTGGGTAGTGTGATTGTAAAATGTGAATTAGAACCGACTTCAATTTTCCAGTTTTTGCACCAACAAAAATTTTTGAATTTTATCTATGGCGGCCATTTTATATTTCAGTAAAACCTTAAAAAAATCACCTGCATTTATCTCCATATCGTGGGAAATGTGATACATAGTAAAATTTGAATAATTTTTTACTTTAAAGGGACCCCTTGGGATGAGACATTTTTAATGTTGTCAATTTTGAAAATTTAATTTATATGAAGCTATATAGCCTACTGATCTTAACTAAAAATACGAAAACGTCAAAAAACAATTTTAAAGTACCGAAAAAGAGTGAAATAGTTGTATTTCCAGGTTGTATATTGCCATGTAAACAAAACAAGTCAGAGATATTCAGCACTTAACATCACATATTCCCACGTATTAGACGGTAAGATCAAACCAGTCGCCGCTAACAGGGTTTGACACAAACTTTTTTGAGCAGTGGTCCACAGGACCACCAGCTCAGAGAATCTGGTGGTCCTACAATTTTTCTGGTGGTCCTGAGAATAAAGTCTCGGCACACAAATTCATACGCGTAGGCCCTATATCATTAAAAAGTGAGTGAATTAAAAAAAAATATATTATGGCGATTTATAGCAAGCTTGATTTTAATATTACATTCATATCATCTTGATACCAATTGATCTAGATTTGGTAACCATTTCTTGCTTTAAAAACATTGAAATCTTGAAATATAGGCCTAAGTATAAACTGTAGTCCCTATGCTGGTAGTAGCAAGGCATATGATTGACTAAGTCTGTCAGCCTCCCCCCCCCCCCAGCCTGATACTGGAGGATGTGCTGCTGGAGTAGGCTGAAGCGTTTTGGCAACGCTCAGGGAAGATACTAGGACCTTATATTTGAATGTGAAATAAAAAAAGCCTGATGTTTTTAAAGCACCCTTTTTATTTTTCAGATTGATAGAGTGGGCCTTATGTCCTGATGATTACAAAATATATATGTTTATATAAGGGGGCGGGGGGGGGGGGGGCGCTATATTTTTTCATTAAAGATTGCTGGGTCGAGGGGTATTATGTCTGGTGAGACAATAAACAAGCAAAGTTCAAGGTTGATGGTAGACGGGGCCTTTGTTTCCAGAGGGTGAGCTGGATGTTGTTATAGACTGTTCATACCAGCTTGATTCTAATTTTCAATCGTTTATCTTCTCCTAACTTCACCTTAAAAACCTATTAAAAGTGGCGGGAAGACACTTTTTCGGTGTCACAAATTGATTGTACACCACTAGTCGGACTAGACAGTCAGATGAGGGCAGGCAAACAACAAACTAGTGCCTCGCGTGTTTTTTTCAATAGGCAGCTGGTCAGCCGGGCTGCATGGGCTGTGACTGGCGACCTATGGCTATGTGTAACACATTGTGGAGGTTGCCGTGTCATCCTCTCCGAGGCCGTGGATGGATGTATTTGCTTTACCCGAAAAATCCAACATGGCGGTGACTGAGACCGATCCCGACGCATAACTTTTTATTAATAATGACTGTGCGACCTCTGACTCTGAGCTGAGCATGCAGGCATGGAACTGAAATGTTACTGATTCTAAAAAAACTATTTTTGACCTGATTACTCCCCGATATTTTCCGATATGACAGTCCAAAGAAATGTCCCACGATTTTGTATGCGGTCGATCTGTTTCAGCCACTGGGGCTAATTGTGGAGGGTGGCGTTTGCTAACTACGTCAGCTGGGTTGATGGTCGATCTCGACCTCAATAATTCATATCCCGCATGATTATGAACACATATCTTTAGTTCCGTAAAAAGGGCGAGAGCGGATGGTCAATCTCGACCTCAATGGTTCATGCCCAGCATGATTATAAACACTTGTTTTGTTCCGTGAAAAGGGGCGAGAGCGGTACCGTGTTTCTTGTATTATCGGCCGCGAGTGGCGACGATTGCTTCGATTTTTTGGCCATGTTACGATTTTGCTTAGAGCTGAAAATTTCGGTGGTCCATCGGACCACTGGGTTTGAATGTTCTGGTGGTCCGACATGATTTCTGGGGGTCTCGGACCACCGGACCACCGTCAGTGTCGAACGCTGGCTAATTGGTGTCTCATAGTCAGGACACGGGAGGACACACCTGCAGCACTGATTGTCTACCAAACGCTGGGCCGATGCCATCAGCATGTGGCCCAATGCTGTGAGAACATTCAATCGTCCTTCAGGTATACAAATAGTTTGTTTGGGTTACTTCTGGATTCATAGAAATGTTGATTAAAAATATTTGTAAAAATATGAAAATTCTGAAAAAAATAAAAACATGATCCGTGGGATACACTACTTCAGTACGGAGTTAAAAAAGAAAATTGATGTCATCCCAAGGAGCTGCTTTAAGTTAAGGAGTTTTTGCACCCAGAAAAAAATTTGGAGTTGACCTCTGGCGGCCATTTTGAATTTTGTTAGCATGTAAAAAAAATTAATTGCACATCCCCATGTTGCTAGGAATGGAATGTTGAAATTTCAAAATAATTTGACCAATTAAAAAAATTAGAGTTCATCTGTGGTGGTTATTTTGAATTTCAATAAAACCTTGAAAAAGTCACTTGCGCATCTCCATATCGTGGGGAGTGTGATAGTGAAATTTGAAAAAAATTTGAATTCAATTTTTAGAGTTTTTGCGCCCACAAATATTACACTATTTTGCCTGTGTGAAAATAATAACCTTCTACCAAGCTGATGGCTAAAACTTAAAAAAAAATACTAATAAAAGATGAAATAGCTACCCAAATATAGTAAATTTGGGTGTAACTGGTTATGTACAAACACTGTTTACCTTACCTGTATTTTTCTGTATATTTGGACATTACTTCTTTAAAACTATCCCTGAAACTCATATCCATCGAGCTAAATTTCTGGTGACACTGAACCAATGGTAATCTAGAAAATTGCAAAAGATAGAGAGTAATCACAATTGGGCTTCATATCAATTATGGATATTAATCATCTATAGTAAATTTTACTTTAGCTAAATATTTATTTAAAAAAAAACTCCCAAAAAATGCTCATTCCCTCAGCGGACCACGATCAGAGGCGCACAAATCCTTAGCGTGATCATGTGTCATAATCGAGGCCAAAGTAGGTTCGTCAGCAGGGAGCCGGACTGCTGAGGAGCTATGGTGGAAAACCCACATCAAATAGGTGAGATTTAAGTAATTTCCAAATGTTAAAATTGTTTCGGCATTACGTATTGGCACAGTTCCATAAGGCTGGGCCAGATATAGAGAAAGCTCTTGACCCAGTCTTAATAGAAATAGAAGATTTCCTTTATATTCTTTCCAGCGCTGCATAGATACAGCGTATCTCATCCACAGCGTAATCAGACGACCCAAAATTTCGTATCTCAAAACACTGCTATCAAAACACTATCAACTGCCGCAACGTATTGAGACGTGGCAAAAAATCAGGGGTTTAAATGCCACAGCGTAATAATGCGTAATGCCACTCACATTTCTCTCTATTTTATGTTTAAAACGTGTGTGACACCCACAGTGTATTACGCAATGGCAGTGATAGCAATAACTCGTTTACGGTTTAATACTCTGTGGCGTGTTCTTCACATACTGACGCAATTACTGTGTCAGAAAAAGTATCCTATAGCGGCTAGGTACGTTGTGCCCAGCCAACGCGATACATTAAGCCAATGCTGGTGTAATGCTGGCCCACCATAAGCAACGCTGGACCAACAATAACCCAGCAGTATCGTGTTGGCTGAGGTGGCTGTTACAACTTTATTCTATAGTTCTTGTTGACATCGAGGGCAGATATGCATTGTGTTATATTGGTTTATAGTCTTGACATTTATAGTATGATTTTTCATTGAACATTTTTATACAATTCGACCATGCTGATTCCCAATCCAATGAATTCCACATTGTAATTGTTGACCATTTCAAATAATGGGCAAAATTAAAAATGGCCGTCATTCGAAAACAGGTTACAATCAATTTTCTCTCTTATACAGTGTTTTTCAAGGCATATTGCGATATTGATCCAGCGGGGGTAGAGCGCTGATCAACTCAACTAATTATTCATTAAATTGCCCCTAAAATATCGCGACTGATTTAGATTAAATAACAGCTGTTATTTAATCTAGATCAGTAGTGATATTTTAGATTCCACTCAGTTATTGTATTGTCCTGTTCAGAAAACAATAACTATTGTATCCTGAATTGGCCGACTGAATACAACTGGCGGTTTAGGATTCCAAACATGACATATGGTTTTGTTCAGCAAATAATTGTAATTTTAAACTTATGTTAGGGGGCCTACTTCTAATATATTTGAAAGATTTCAATGCTTATTGCCAAAAAATAAATAACTATTATATAGTGGCATTATACGGCTATATTATCTATATGCCACTAAAATCCGGGTATAATGTCTTATAAAATCCATAGCTCTGTAAGTATTACCAAGATAGGAAGTATACCTTGCAACACTACGACGCATGAATTGTTTTATGCAACAAATATCGTAACTCAGTGGAATGTTATAACTGGATTTAAAATTGGTCTAAGAATATATGGTTGTTCCGGAGTAGTAACGCCACAATGGTACAAGACGTTATATATCACCAACTGGGATGAACTTTGTTTAACACATGAGTACGTTCTGGGGCTTTTGGTCTCATTCTGCTCAGTACACATGTTACCACTGCCATAACGTACTGAACCGTTAGTCACATTTAGGTAATTAACATGATAATTAATTCAAATTAGTCATTTATTTTTAGCAGCATAATGCTAGACATATTCACTAAACAGTTTTTTCATATTTTTTGTTATTGTTGCAATTCTTTGTCTTTCAAATAGATACTTGTAAAGGAGCAAAAAATTACTATAATGGACAGAATAACGATTATGTCATGTTTTCCATTTACCGACAAACTGAGTTGTTAACAAGACTACATAAGTCCAGGAGCTCCCGCTCCGAATTAGAATTTGATTTAAGCAATTTTGTGTAGGGTTATTAATGTAGTCCTAGGCTAGGTAAAAAATCAAGATGCAAGACAACTAGGTCTAAGAAGCTCAGTTTAAGAGTAAGATAAGAACTAGACAGTCTGTCAGAGATTGCAAACCTCAATTGAAATTAATGATCCTAATCAGTATCCCAGTAATGGTCTACCTATCTAGCACGGTTTACCCGATATCAGGCCAATCAAGGTAACTAATAGCTGATTTACGGTCACTTTGAATTCGATATAAACTAGTTAAAAAATTTAGGGTGCATCCTCCCCCGAAACCTCAAATTTTGTTTTTTAGTAATGGACTAGGCCTAGCATCTAACACAGTTTGCAAAATATTGGGCATGTGAAAGTAAATAATGTACGATAGGGGGCCATTTTGAATTTGATCGAGTCAGAATTTTTCAAGATGCATCCTCAGCTGAAATCTCACATTTCATTCTATAGTAATCTTCTAGCCATCTAGCACGGTTTACCAAATATCGGCCATGTGAAAGTGAATAATGGCCAATAGGCGGCCATTGTGAATTTGATCGAGTCTAAATTTTTCAAGATGCATTCTCTCCTGAAATCTCACATTTTGTTTTATAGTAATGATCTAGCCATCTGGCACGGCTTACCAAATAACGGCCATGTGAAAGTGAATAATGGCCTAAAGGCGGCCATTTTGAATATGATCAAGTCGAAATTTTCCAAGAAACATCCTCAGCTGAAATCTCACATTTCCTCTATGGTAATGGTCTAGCCATCTAGCACAGTTTACCAAATATCTGCCATGTGAAAGTGAATAATGGCCAATAGGAGGCCATTTTGAAAATGATTAAGTCGAAATTTTTCAAAATGCATCCTCTCCTGAAATCTCACATTTTGTTTTATAGTAATGGTCTAGCCATCTAGTACGGTTACCAAAAACCGGCTATGTGAAAGTGAATAATGGCCGATAGGCAGCCATTTTGAATTTGATCGAGTCAATTATTTTCAAGATGCATCCTCTCCTGAAATCTCACATTTTGTTTTATAGTAATGGTCCAGCTATCTAACACGGTTTACCAAATATCAGCAATGTGAAAGTAAATAGTGGCCGATAGGCGGCCATTTTGAATTTGATTGAGTCGCAAGTTTTTAAAAGGCATCCTCTCCCGAAACGTCACATTTTGTTTTATAGTAATGGTCTAGCTATCTAGCACGGATTACCTGATATCAGGCCTATTGAGGTAAATAATACTGATTGTCTGGCCATTTTGAATTCGTAAGTTAAAAATTTTCAGCGTGCATCTTCACCCAAAACTCACACTTTGTTTTATAGTAATGGTCTAGCCATCTAGCACGGTTTACCAAATATCGGCCATGTGAAAATGAATAATGGCCCAAAAGGCGGCCAATTTAAATTTGATCAAGTCAAATTTTTTCAAGATGCATCCTCATATGAAATCTCACATTTCGTTTTATAGTAATGGTCTAGCCATCTAGCACGGTTTACCAAATAACTGCCATGTGAAAGTGAATAATGGTGATTGGCGGCCATTATGAACTTGGTCGAGTTGAATTTTTTTCAAAATGCATCCTCTCCTGAAACCTTCCAATTTGTTTTATAGTAATGGTGTAGATATCTTGAGCGGTTTTCATGATATTCCGCAATATCAGGCCTGTCGAGGTGAATAATGGCCGATAGGCGGCCATTTTGAATTTTATCAACTTGAAATTTTTCAAGATGCATCCTCTGCTGAAACCTTACAATTTGTTTGATAGTAATGGTGTAGCGATCTTGAGCGGTTTTCATGATATTCCGCAATATCAGGCCTGTCGAGGTGAATAATGGCCGATAGGCTGCCATTTTTAATTTGATCAACTTGAAATTTTTCAATATGCATCCTCTCCTGAAACCTCACAATTTATTTTATAGTAATGGTGTACCGTATATCCCCGCGTATAGTGCGACGCCATGTATAATACGAGTTAAGATTTGAGGCCTCGGATGACCTGAAAAACGTCTACCCCTCTGTATAATACGACCTCAAATTTCGGATGTCGGCAGCGTCCCGGTCGGCAGCGTTCCGGGCCATCTAAATGTGAGGCATGGATATTATCTTATTCTGCTAAATAGCGCCGTGACACCTGCATAGACGATGCTGATGACGGGAACAGCGGCAACAGTACAGCTCTGCAAAACCAAAGGGCAGTATCTGCTTACTTATATCTGCTTACTTATAGAGTAAGCAGATAATGTATTTTCATTTTCCACGGCAGAGTGGACGTCATCGGGACTGTCTCGATCGGCAGACATTCTGAGGCCTGCATAGGCTACATATATATACACACAGATTTTTAAAAACCCGTATTTATATTTCGCCGACAAATTTATATTATTTTAATTTATCTATTACAAAGGCCACATTTTATTATCGTCGTGCTCAAATAAGAACATTCCAAGATGAAATGTGATTGTAAAACATTTGCAGACTAGCCGCATTGTCTAGACACAAGAGGTGTTTGGTTGTATAAGTGTCAGGGTGCAATAACACAGCAGCGCTTCATGAACTACAGCTAACAGATACCACCATTTGCTCAATACCGTATCAGCCGCGGCAACAGCGGTAGGCGTTAATGTTATCCCAGCAATATGGACATTCTGAGGCCTACATGTATAGAGTTTGGAAAGGAGATATAATCTGTGATATCTTGTTATATTTCGTCAACGCATTCTCTCATTCCAATATGAAAATATCATGTTCAGATTTGTCGTACACAATAGAACACTCCCATATGAAAGGCGATCTTAGATTAAATCATTATTAATATAAATGACGAGGTCAGGAGTGTGAATTGGTTGCAGACTAACGGCGTCATTTATCTGCCCGTGGTTGTCAAAGGTGCCACGCGCGTCGGCGGGAATGTGAGACGGGGACTCCCAGCAAACACGACACATTCACCCAATGCTGGTACAATGTTGTATCAGCGTCGCACACGGTGGCCCAACAATGTACCAGCATTGGGAGAACGTCTCTTGTTTGCTACTATAGTTGGAAAGGCACAGTCTTGTTGTATCGTGTGTATAGGCCTGCTTACCAAACACGCCACTGGCCTATACGTTCTACCGCTAGAGAACTTACCGCTGAACTTACCGCTAGAGAGCTAAAAAATTGTATTAAATTCTACATCTATGTATAATACGAGGTGCCTTTTTGCGACATGAATAGCTAAGAAAAAACATCGCATTATACACGGGGATATACGGTAGCTATCTTGAGCGGTTTTCATGATATTCCGCAAAATCTTTCAGTCTGATTTACCGATGTTATAAATTAGGTCCAAAAACCTGAAAAGGCACTACTAGGGACCTTAGAGAACATGTATGTGCAATATGACTGTCATCGGCCCAGTACTTTCTGCTCCAGAAACGAAGTGTGCATCAAAACGTCTAAATAGGTCATAGTTCTGAACCAAAAGTAGGTCAAAGTTCATGTACCCCAAAAGGCACAACTAGACCCCATAGAGGTGTTGTGTGTAAAATTTGAAGACAATCGGACAAGTACTTTCAGAGATATGCTCCGGAAAAAAATTGTTCACGGACGGCCCAACGCCGTAACATCATCATTTTCTCCTCTGCGACCTTGCGTATTGAATTCAGATTTAAAATATTTTAACCTGTCCATTATCCACCTGTAAGTAACCCACATACCAAAAATTGTTATCCTAGCTTATTTTCTTACAAAGTTATAGGCGAAAAAAAGAGGTAAAAAAAACGGAGGTGGAATCTATAGCTCCTTCCGTCTCACCTACGGTGACCGCGGGAGCTAAAAAACCTCATACCTTGGTTGATGTATCAACACAGCTACTTGTATTCATTGCCCAATTTTTTTAGCTTTAAAATATGTTGGTAGATAACAGAAATCTACTCGAAATATGGCATCTCAATGAAAATTACCGACGCTTCTACTGCAAAACGATACTGGCGTTTTAGGGACTACGTTTTTCATCCGTCTGGGTACGCTATGGATGACCGGCAGGGAAATGACCCTGGCGTTTTGGCTGCTGGAAAAACGCTACGTTGTAATACGCTATGGCGCTGGAAAGGATATACCATCACAAAACATATGATTTTAACTGGATGATAATAGTTCACATTTTGTAAAACATTTTCCTTTGATTTTTTCAAAAACAGTAAATTAAAGTGCCAGAAGAAGCTTGGATAATATGCAATTAATATAGGAACCACGCTCAAACATTGATGTCGGATGAAAAGTAGATGATTAGGCTCCCTATCAATCAATATGGATATAAATGCCATGTCCTGTGGTAAAAAAAACTTTAAATCGATCTGCAATTTAAATATTTTGTAAGCTAAGTTTTGGCAAGAAGTGACAATTTTAAGTTATTACCGGTATTGATAAAGCAGAGTAGTGAGATTAAATTAAATATCCATACCCCATATCAGCTAGGAATTCCTGGAGCCTCTTCTTTCCTTTCATAGTCCACACTCGAAACTTGCAAGCTAAATATTCACTATGACATAGGCTCTCATACAGTGACCAATGTCTGTACAAAACTAACTGTAATTCCCGATCAAACGTGATTTTTAGACAGTCCACTGAAACTTTGTTCTCCTCGTCGTCCTCGTTTACCCTAAATGTATACAATGTACAGGAGTTAGATACACTAATAAATATTGACAGCTCGTGTGCTAAATTGAACTAAACAAAAACGTTTTCGCTGAACATGACTCCACTTTTAAGTAGCCTATTAGTGGATGTAAATTATTATATAAAAGACCCCAGTGCAATGTTATTATTTAGTTAGATTTTTTTTAAATTAAGTATGATGCTGATCGAGTTACGAGGCCTAGAGGGTTGAAGAGATACAATTCTAGTTTGAACTAGATGGTAAAAAAACACATAGTATGTCTGCACTCACAAAGTTTTTTTTAAATCTTGTGGCTTTCACTGCGGGTGGCGCCGAAAGGCGACCGCCTGGCAGACCACGGAATTAATTAGCACTAATTACTGATTACACTAATTACTGTGGTCGCCTTTTGTCCAAGCCAAGTTTCAATCGGTGAGTTTTATAATGGAAAACTGTAAATTTGAAAGTTTTGACTATTTCTGTATAGCCCGGGATTATTAATTTCAAATTACAGTCATGTCACAGTTGATAAGGGGGAGGGGAGGGGGGAGGGGGTTGGTCGCATTTGCCTAACATAATAGTTGAGATGCGTAGGCATAGGTTTGCGTGTTGAAGAAATTTAAAGCTCTATTTTTCATTATCTTAAATCATTTTGATGGTGATGTGGATATTGTTTTTATGACAGAGTTGCCTCATACACTAAATCTTGTAAAAGACACTTATAATATCATACAAACCTATGGTTTAGACGAGATACATGTGACTGCAATTGCCCAACATCTTCGATATATTTATCTCTTTCAATTCTTTTATTCATATGCTGTTCCGTTACACCAACGATTGCAAGCCTGAAAATACATATCTAATAATACAATTTGCAATGACTATAATTTATATAAAATCATAAATAAACCTTAAACTGCTAAGTTGAATAATTTAAATTTTCACCCACTTGAAGTATTGTGGTAGCAAGAGTGAAAATTACCCATATCTGTTGGAGATCAAACATTTGGAAATTTTGTGATTATTAAATGGCTTAAAAAACGACTATAGTCTTGCTTAGCAACACAAGTGCTAATACAGTATATTATCATACACCACTCTCAGTGCACCAAGTGCTCCAGATAACCTTCTGGTCCTATTTTGTATTCAACCCCTCACTTTCAATTATGTAACCCATTTTAGCGTACTATGACATTTCACTCATTAACCCTTGAAACGCGGAAATATTTTGTATTAACTATGGAGACCAAAGGGGTTTTTCAATTTAAAATCGCCATAAATGGCTTGACTACCTTTTGAATTTGAATACCTATGTTATGGGTCTAAGGCCACCGAAAAATTTTAATCCTTTCAGTGTGGGGACCGTCTTTATACGTCTGAATCTGACTTCTACAGACGTCAGATTCTGTCATAGTAAAACCTCCCCGCACTGAAAGGGTTAAAATAATCATGCATGCTGAAAATGTGAACTATCAAATGCCACGTCTTATTAAAGCTAATTATTTCCTATGTTCATGATTTGACGAAAATAAAAACCCTGTGAAATCAGGAGATGTATGTACCAGTGAAAAGCTGCACAAGACATTAAAAGTGACAAAAGCACACAGAACATAGTAAGAGCATGAGAACACGCTACTCTACTAATGATCTTTAAATGCCATCCGCAGGTATGTGATTGATACATTATCAAATACAATCAACATGATCAAGGTGATGGCAAGGTATTCAAATTACTTAATTACACAACTACATTCCATTTTGTTATTGTGATGGCAAGTGATTAAAAAAGTATATTAGATACCACTTGGTTATCATCATAGTGATTAAATGTAATTAGACAGTCAATTAAATGTCATTTACTGATAGTCAATTAGATGTCTTAGTGATGGCAGGTAATTGGTAAATTAGATTCCATTTCGCAGGGTCCACACACCTCTAGTGATAACAAATTCAAGTATATTTCCAAGCTTTTCAAGGCCACAAAAAGTATAATTCAAGGTTACATTTCAACAATTCATTGACAAACTCTCAACGTGGAACAACCTCAAAAAAGACTTGTTCACACGCTTTTTGGGCAGTCATCTTAGAAAATGAACTTTTATGGCTTGGTGCCCCCCCCCCCCCCCCCACAAAAGTGATAGCTAAAATAATGCGCAGCTAGTGGTGGAAAAATGCCAAATACTATTAAGCATTCTGATAGTATCGTGGATGCTTAATTACATTTCAATATACATACAAGAAAGACCTGTCTATTCTATTACCATAATAAATCATTTGTATCCTTTGACATTTTCCAAGCCATCTCATACATCAAGAAAGCAGACTGAAAAGGAAACAAATATAATTATCATAATTATGAACATAAGGGCCACATATAAACGTATATATTTGAACAAATAATAAAATATAACAAAATAAATTGTGTTGTTTTAATTTGATAATAAAAACTTTTGTACTTAGCTGCCAATGGTGAGCTTGCACTGTGTAAATTACCTAGCATTTTAAGAACAAATGAACATAGTCGCGTAAACTTAAAGGGAAACTGAGGGAAAGGGCATGATGAGATAAGACTAGGGATCTTAGCCTGTAAAGAAAAGTTAGTTAAAGGCTGCAAAAATAATTGTGTAATTATCTAGTCAGCACTGGATCAACACAGAGGTTCTGGGCCAGAGCTTGTCCCCTCAGTGGATATTGGATTTGAGCTGTATTTGAAACAATTCACAATAATTGAATATTCTAAAGACAGCTTCTATTCGCCGCCATTATGAATTTGCTATCGGCCATTTTGGTGAGATAAATAGGTAATTTTTATATTTTTTAAGCCATTATTGAACTTGTACAGATAAATTTATTTAAGATAGGCATTTTAATTATGAAATAAACAATAATACATCTTACAGATGTCCCATGTCCTGTGAATTCTGTGTACTCAAATAAAACTTTCTTCCTGTCAAAAGTAAAAGGAATCTATTGACAACAGTTCACACTTTGTACATCAATATACATGTAACACTTTCATCAAGCTGGGGGAAAATATCTAAGAAGCCATGATTTCCAAACAATTTAGCATTACGTTTTGGTGGGATCTGTCTATCACAAGGATCACAAGTTATAATGCTCAAGAAGTAAAATCCTCAGAAAATGTACATCTAACAAATAATAGACAAATTCTCATTATATTGCAGACAAAATACCTAGTTTCCTCCCAATTTCGCTTTTCCCTTCTTTTGATGATGGCATCTTCTGTGAAGCGTCTTCGTTTGTTTGACGGCTCCGATCCTTCACTCTCATTCCCAGAATCATCTTCTGACTGTAATAATTGACATTCAAACAATTCTGAGCAGTTAACCATATATATTGCATATATTACCAATTCCTAAATAGCCCCAATCTACTGTAGGGTAGTTTCACAGTCAGGGTACATAAAAGTGTCTCATTTGACTAAAAATCTAAAATCCTTTGATTGCTTTCTTTTCCTATTTTTCGGCTAGTATATATATTCAGAGTTACGTATGTAAATTTTTAGGCCTACAACTATCTTAGATTTTTTTCTATAGGCTTCGATTTGTACAATGACGATGATATTTAAAGGCTATTTTTGGCTTTATTCAAAGCCCTTTTTATTCAACAAAAATGTTGTTTCACAAATGTTATTTATTTTATTTTATGCACAGTTGTCATAGAAGCTATACTAAAGCACCTTTTTGAAAAAAAAACATATACATTTTTTTGTTTTAATTAATTTTTAGCATCAAAACGGTACAATAAATTTAAATCCATGGTAGAGCACAATGTTTTATTTAGCAATACACATCACTTATTTCAAATAATACGTTTTTAAATTAACACTGAGCATATTGAACATGCTGTGTTAAAAAAATTGTGATTGTAAATATTGTAGTTAATAAAATATCACTTGTCAAAGTGTTAAAATTTTCAATTTTTTATTTGGAGGACATTTCTTTGACATGTGGTAAATGAAATGTATTTTGTGTGGTTCTACCTCGCTATTTGACTAGTTCAAGCAATCTTACATGGACTTCTGTCCTTTAAAATAGTACAAAAAAGTACTTTTTTGTCTTTTTTTTTTTAATTCAACAATGAAACAGAGCATTTGGAATAGTCAAATCATATTTTTTTAAGAATTATTAAAAAAGAAAACCTTGCCCTTTTTTAATGTTTTCTATAACTATATTAACTCCCAGCAGTACATAAAAAACTACTACAAATGAGATAATATTAAAATTCTGAACAAAATCTCCAAATCCAATCTTTCCTTTTTATTCGGAGAGGACATTTTTTTGACATGCCTAAAAAAATGAGTAAATTTATAGCCAGAGTATAAATTTGAGCTAATACATATGCACTAATATTACAGTGCTACTACTTCCGGCATAGATAAACCAAATCATGCTTTACTGAACAAAAATAATGTATATTTAGTTTATTCGGAGAGGACATTTTTTGACAGAATTTCTCATGGACATAAAGCCATGAAGAATATTCACTTAACCATTGTTTATTAAACAAAGATGATAAACTCACTGATCCTTGGATGTATGAGCACTTTAGAACCAATAACAGAGTTAAAGCCCTGTTTAGCTTGTGTATTAGACACCATTTGTACACAAGGACAAATTATTCGGAGAGGACAGTTTTTTTTGACATGGTAGTTTGCAGGTAAATCATAGGAGAAAAACATATAAAAGTATGCTAGTTTCATGCACTTAGACACACCTTAGGCATATCAATATGATTTCTTGGTGTATTGCTACTTGTAAATTATTGACACACTAAAAAAAATTTTATTCGGAGAGGACAATTTTTGACGGAAAGCCAACATGAGGATCTTGCATTGAAAATAACTTTTCAAGTTGATAACAATTTAATAAAATTTCCATGCATTCTTTTTAAACACATTTTCACAGTTATATAAACATAAAATAATCAACTCTTATCTTTTTTATTTAAAAAAATATACATTGTTGAAGATGTGCTATTCGGAGAAGACATTTTTAGACGGAAAAAATCATAAAAATGGCAAAATGACATTTTTACAAAAATTATTTTCTTCTGCTGTATTTTTTGGCAGTATTGCAGTAAACACATGAGTCATACATAATTTACGGATAAATTACATATCCAGTACACAGAATTTTTTTAAACAACATGGGAATATTTTTTTAATTCATGTGAGACGGCTATTTTTGTCCAAAAAGTGTATAAAAGCACAGCAAATGAGTAAAAATTATCCGATTTTGTTAATTTTTCTTGCAGTGTAGGCTCACCGTTTGGGTCTGATTGATTTTTTGTGGTCACATGCCATTTTAAATGAACATAGCAAAAGCAAATAAGCCATATTGGTCAATATATGAGTTTGTACCCTGACGGGGAAACTACCCTGTACTAGGCTAGATTTTGAAAGCAAGTCACTTGTCAATTGTGCTGTTTTCAGTATTGATCATGCTGATATTATTAGGCTCAGTAAATACTTGCCTGCATTTACTACGCTTACAGGGCTAGACACTAACTGATTTGCTCTTCTTGCCCAAAACGTAAGAATTTTTGGGGGGTAATTCTCCTGCCCCCCTAAAAAAAAAAAAATTTGCTCGACTTTCCCACAACATGCATAGAGTTATTTATTTCGGTGAAATTAGGGACATTTTCTGCAACTAAACATAAACACCAGTTTATCCTGGCTTTGCTTTTGACATGATGATGGCTGACTCAGTGACGTTAATGTATTTTGTTTTCCAATTGGTAGAACGGGTCTGTGGCCAATCACCTATGCTCTCTCAAAGCCACTGGCCAATCACACATCCATCCAGGGATAGCAGATGAAAATTATACTTTACATCAAAAGTGACACAACATTGTTTTGGTTCGTTTGCAAAGAAAGTTTTATTGCCAGATATACCAGTGCCATAATAATGAGTAACAAAGTTTTTGGAAGTGACAGACGCCTCACAAATTTTAAATGGTGCAAAATTCAGTTGTCCTTGGGCAATCGCGCACCTGTCAGTGTCGAGCCCTAGCTAGCTATAGTAATAATTTCCTTACCGTCTTTGAAAAATGGGAACAGTAAACAAGATAGGTGATCAGAAAAATGCAGGCCATACATACTAAGGCTACATTTTTTTTATAATATCATGGCTTACAGATAAAATCTGCTAAAAAGTATTAGTACCCAAAAAGTAAAAGTAATCTTATTTTATTTTTCCCCTATTGCCTGCTCTAACCTTTCTCCAAAAATCAGTAAACCACATTATCAAATACGTCCTGGGTCAGGGCTTTACAAACCAAATTGCCAGATGCCCAGGACAAGATAGAAATAGCCCCGGGCTACTGCCTGAGTGTGTGTACCAAGTCTGACCGACAAGGATCAAAAGAAATATAAATATTTTTTTTTAAAAGATGAGACCTTGCATATGTATTTCTTGTGAATTGGTAACACACAAGAAATCCTTGTACAAAAACAATTTGGTACATATTCTTGGTACACAATATATATTGAGTGATTAATTTTTTTAGACCAACTTTGCATTTTTGGTGGGCAACTATAGCCACATGAGCCACATATTCGGCTACTCCCCCAATGACCGACTTTAGCAAGACTAGCATTCACAATCAAAGAGTTTATTGTGAGTCCCTTAGCAGCACATAGAAGCAGTTATATACTGATTTAAATACCATGTCATGTTATATTGATTTTCAAATAAAATTGCATTGGCTGGAAGATTAATATTGGAATTTTATTTACATCGTCTTCCCTGAATAAACTGTCAAATACTGGAACATCTTCAAGTTCTCCTTGCTTCATCAACAGTTGGACTTGCTCTTGGTTGAATACATTATGTATGTCAACAGGCCTATGACTGAAAAAAAAACGGAGACACTGATATTTAATTAGTAGTAAATGAAATGAATCGGGCTTTAGGCCACCTTTGTGCACATATAGGCTAAACTGGGCCAGGAGAACCTCCTGAGGATGGTGAGATGATTGAGATGACACTGTCCTCCAGACACAGAATTCGAAATTCAAACCCTGGCGGTCTGAGGCCGAGCACGCTACCTCTCGGTCACGGAGGCTCCCCACAATACTGACTTTCACACGTGGATGGGGAAGAAACATTTTTTGTTTCTTACAAACCGCCGAGACCGGGAACCGAACCCCGGACTCTGGCGTGAAAGGCAGCGGTGCTAACCACTACCCTAAGGCCCCCGCCCCTAATTAGTAGTAGAATGCTATACTTAGGCCAAAAAAATATTGACAGATAACTGTGCCCTATTTACCAATTTACTTCATTAACAAATATGAAATTTTTTTACAGGTAGTTTAATTTGGGGCTGACACCGTAGACAATGGGTCAACCATCAAGTGATAGTCGCTGGTGTAGTCAAGCAGTTTTTATGCATTCAAGTAGCCTTTGACAGTGTTTAATACTAGTCTGTTAACAATGTGCATTCAATGTGAATGTATGACAGAGATGTAACAAGCTATATATACATGATACAAGGTAAACTAAATACAAATTGTAACACATGTAATGTCCCACCTGTCACATATGTAGAATACTACATGATCTTCTGGCTGAAATGTTTCTACCACATCCATACAGGCTCCACAGTTTATCATAAGTACATATTTCACCTTTATATAGAAAGAAAGAACAGGACATCATTACCATCATAATTCTAATTTTGGTTAATTAATATTAAATATCATGTGTCTGTGCTCAACATCATCATGACACCTCGGCCTGAATTTCAAACCTGATTTCTTTTTTAAGAGACATGGCTTAGAAAGATAGCCTAACCCTTACAGCGCAGGGGCCGACTTTAGTCATCAGAATCTGATGTCTGCAGACGTCAGATTCTGACGTCTAAAGTCGATCTCCGCACTGAAAGAGTTAAAATATTTCTAATGGTGGTAGACCCATAACATACAAACTAAGAAATTTATGATGATTTCAAATTTAATAAAACCCTTTGTTCTCCATGGTTTATATAAAAATAATTGAGCGCTGTAAAGGTTAAATGAACATAACAGTGAAGCACATTCCATTACTATTTCCACGACAATTTATTTTAGTTGAAAAAATTATCACATCCCAAGATGTTGGACTAAAATTAAAACGACATGGGAGTCAGCTTGCCAAAGTGACAATTTGCTACCAACATCAAACAGCCCCGACTTGTTAAGAGATCTTGACCACCACATGACTGTGGAGCATGAAACTTTGTTTGTTATACACTCAGTTTTTCAGAGATTAATCTGTAATCTATTTGTAGAATATATCTCAAATGATATGTTTTTTTTAATTTGACAAAACCCTACCACTGACCCCATCTGAGTTTTCAACAAATCCCTTCTCCAAATCTGCCAATCCACCAACAGGAACAATGGTGTACAAGACATGATCACATCGGAATAGATACTAAAAACAAAAACAACAAGTTATTAGCTCTGTAAATCCAGACTCTTATCATGAGTTAACTTATTATGATAAAACTTGACATTATTGTCAATTACAATTCAGCAAGATTTAGATAAACAGGCGAGTAGATTTACAACAGTGCAATAAATTAAAATCTCGCCCAGACTTTCTTCCAAAAGATCTGATTCAAAGTTAATTGATCACATCAACCAGCAATTATTAAGTTTAGTTGATGATGTCAGTGGCTGGCTGAATAATGCCTAACACAATGCGGTTTTGAGCATGGATAATCGTAGTAAATGCATGGACACTACAAATCTGCCATTCAATTCTTTTCAAATAAATTATTCAGGCCTAAAAAAAAATATTGTTTGTTTCCGATTTCCGGCCGACCCTGTCAAAACATGTGCGACCCAAATTTATTTTATGGATTTCCAAAAAAAAAAAAAAAAATTTTTTTTTTTTTTTTAGGAAATCCATAAGTTAAGGGATAACTCTGTAGTCAATGTAACTCAAAAAAGGTTACGAAAAGGAGAGGGGGGGTCAAAATGCGTCCAAAAAACAAAGAATCATTATGTAATGTACAGATAAGACATGCATGGAAGTGAATTTGGCGCCAAATAAAATAAAAAAATAATTCTTACCTACTGATTGGTTGAAGTGACAAAAAATAAAATAAAAAATAAATTCCCTACCTACCCACTGGTTAAAATGACAACAAATCGAAAACAAACATATTTTTTTTTTGCCTCAGGGCTATCAATATCACATCTCATAATAAGAAATCTAAACTATCTATCCCCAACAGCATTAAGTTGATATATGTGTACAGGTCTACTGTACATGATCGCAAAATAAGTTTTGTTTACAGGAAAAAAAATAGAATTTCATTGGTGACTCACTTGTACAATTCGACAAGCAGCCAACGCATCAACATCAAAGGCAACTAGAACCAAAAGCCTCTGAAAAAAAACATAATTGATTATTTGAGTGTGCAGTCATTTGAAATTCTGACAACTAGAATGTCTTTTGAGTAGGGTATAAGTATATTCATAAAAGAACATCACAATTTTGAAAGTGCTGTCACCAAATATCATATATTAGCATGGTAATGGTAAGTCACCACCGAATGTGAAATTCATAGAAAATAAGACTTTCTAATACCTAGAGCTGTCAAAACAGCTATATAGTTTTACCTTTCAAGGCCTCACTAATTAACATGCCAATATAAGACCTCTGAAGACTTTTTAAGATCCCTCGGGAACCCTGTAGAGCTAAGACATTTGGGGATCGCCATTACCTGCTCTCCATTACCAGTAGTTACTACCAGTCAGCCATTTAAAATTTGATATAGATCAGCAAACTTTGTCAGGACTTAGCCTTATAACACAGGACAGTTTAACATACAAGGATTCCGAGATATTGAGCAAAATAGAAATAAAATCATAGCCACCAGTTGGCCATTTTGGACTTTATACTGCAAAATTTGTCATGTGTTGTCCTTGTGTAACACCGGACATTTTATTTTATATTAAATGATTTAGCTATCAAGCAATATTCCCGAGATAATAAATAGTAGAACTGACTAAAAATGGCAGAGAGTCGACCATCAGAAACTTTCTCCTGAAATGCGCTAACGAGCATTTCTTTGTTAGTGGGCGTAGTAAATAAAAGGTTAATGATAAGGGCATCAATATGTCACCAGGACATTTTCCAGTGGTATGTGAATTATGGGGAAGTGGAAGTTGTTAGATTAGCTATCATGCAAGACCATAGAAATAATAATAAAACAATTTAAATGGCTGCCAGTTACTGCTACCCACTGCTCTGGTGTTTTGAAGAAATATTTGGTGGCCTGCTAATTTGGTGGCCAGCCCACACGATTTAGTGCACACAATCGCTATACAATCCAGGAGCTCTGTTATTTATCCCACTTCCTAGGTAAGTTCTGCGGAATTTACCTTACAAAAACGACTGAAATGTAGAAATTATTATATACTTAACTAAAGTGTGTTACATATTGCCAATTCATATGTTATGTACTGTGATTCGTAGTTATATGGGGCTAGTCCCTTTGCTATTCTGACGTGAAAAGCCAAAAGGCAGTATCTGCTTACTTAACAAGTAACCCAGCAGGCAATTTTTCACATATGACGTCGTTTCAATGTGGATATGAGGTTGACATCACGTTGCGACGTCGTCTAACCTCAATACAACGTCGTATCCACGTCGTATTCCCGACGCCATTTTAATTATAACGGCGTATCGACGTCACGCTTAAAACGATGTTGAAATCAGGTTGAAATCGCGTTGCAATTGCGTTGAAATCATGTTGAAATTATGACGTTGAAACAAATTTCATATGAAACCTTTTTTCAACGTCATTTCAACTTCAGTTTGCTATTTTTCAACTTGGTTTCAACGTTGAAACAACGTCGTTGTGCCTGCTGGGAAGCTGATACTGCCGTTTGGTGAACGTACAAGTGAACGGGGCCGAACATTTATAAACGCCCAGGTGTTTATAAACACGGAAGTGTGCTGCGAGTGCTTATTAACGCACAGTAGTTTTTTAAATGGGCTGCCATTTATACCCGCCGTCAGATTAACTTGTATCGCATGTTTTTCGCCGATTTCTCAGTCAGCTCTCAACCGATTTTGATGAAATTTTGCAAGGACTATTTTCGAGTCGCACGGCGACTACCGTGAAATTTTCAAAAAAAAAAATTATGTATTTCAAAAGTTAGACCATTTGACATGTAGTAAATTTGAAATTACGACGTCCCTCTTTAAAACCATTAAACTGGTTAAATTAAAGTTTGTTTTTAGCCCTGAATTGCATTACATGCCAGATGGTCTAACTTTTTAGCTAAACATTATTTTCCGATGAAAATTCACGGTAGTCGCCAAGTGTCTCGCAAATAGTCCATACAAAATTTCATGAAAATCGGTTGAGAATTGACTGAGAAATCGGCGAAAAACATGCGATACAAGTTAATCTGACGGCAGGTATATAAACGTCTGGACCCGTACCTGATAACGCCTAGTCTAGACTAGGGCCTAGAGGCAAGACTGAGTCTATAATATAATTATAACATACAAATGATTGAAATGTCAATTCTGTCAATGGATTAACCGATTTATTTACCTGATTTTGAATAACGTCATAAAAACCTTTACGAAAATCTTTCACAACAACCATGTTGAGCACTTGTCAGTCAGTCTTGACGTCAACACATGACAACAGTCAAGACATCAGTCGAAGCGTCTCAAGGATTTGTCTCAAGACAGCAAAACTCCCCAGGCCCAGGCGGCAAAAGTCAAGGCAAATTGCACTTGGTTTGGCAGATTTGAGTTGGAACTGGAGTGGAACTTGGAAGTCGCCGACAATCCACGATCACGTAGCCATGAACTTTCACTGTATAATGAGAACGGATTCGAAAAAATGGTAGCGCATTTTAACATTAGAGTATTTAGACCTTTATTAGTTTATATAAACATTTATAGTCCATGTAGTCTGATACAAAATATATCGCAGTTGCAATAAAACACTAGACTAGTCTATTGTGACTATTGTGACAAGAAATCATTCTTGGAATGGATCTGAAAATGGCGCGGCAAACGGGCGAATGCTGTCTGTACAGTTATGACTGTTGTATCATGCTTACAGTATGTGTAGAAATATAAAATAGTATCAGTGAACAAAATATTCCCAGTACACCCCTTGCAGGGGAGACTGGGGCACCACGAGACCCACACAGGGTTGGTATTTGCGGAAATAAAACACAAATTGCATGTACATGTTAAAAAACAATTATTCAATACAATTATTCAATACATCAGTGGTTATATATAATAATATGTATACTCAAATTGTCAGAAGTGTAATACTGATTACAAACATAGGCCTACATAATGACAAAAAATGTCGTAAATGAGAACATTACTCAATAGGCTATATGGGAGTGTACAGGCCCACTAATCACAACAAGGATTATGCACCTCCCTCTGTGATATCATCCAGACTATTGCTGGTCAATTTCCAAATAGCCCTTTGTGGGTTACTGGTGACTTAAATCTACCAGACATTGACTGGCTCACTGACACTATCGTGTCCCACCAATATCGCAATGGAATCAACAACACATTCTTGGAGCTCTTCTCTACTCTCGGCTTATCTCAAATAGTATCTTTCCCCACCGGAATCAACAACACTCTGGATGTTTTCCTGACTAATAGACCAACTCTAGTAGTCAGCAGATGCGAACCAATACCAGGCATCAGCGACCACGACACCGCCGTTTTTGTGGACTCTAACATCCTTCCCAAAAGACAAAGACCATGCAGACAAGGAAGGAATAAAGAAAGACCTCGCTTCCTTTTCTAAAGCCTTCACGTCAAAAAACACCACCCAGACGCCAGTAGACACTCTGTGGTCCCAGTTTTCCACCAAGTGTAAATCCACCATGGACCACCATATTCCATTCAAAATGACCTCACAAAGATTTGACCAACCTTGGATCTCCCCCGAGGTCAAGCGTTTTGCTCGGCGTAAGAAACGCTATCACAGCAGAGCCATCAAACTTAGAACTGCTGAGGCTAGAGACAAATTTAAAGCGGCTAAACGCGAGGTTCAATCTGAGTGTCGCAAGGCATACTTCTCATATATCAACTCTATGATAACCGGAGATGAAACAGAACCCGGGAACTTAAAGCGTTTTTGGTCCTTTATCAAAAGCAAAAAGTGTGACAATAGTGGTGTGGCTCCTCTAAAGAGAGATGGGGTGGCTCACAGTGACTCTCAGGTGAAAGCCAATATCCTGAACGATCAATTCTCATCAGTTTTTACCAAAGAGGACACTCCCACCATTCCCAGCCTTGGCCACAGCACTCACCCTGACCTGGCCCGCATTACTGTGAGTGAGGAGGGTGTGCAGAAACTATTAGACCTTAAGATCCACTCTGCTGCTGGCCCTGATGAGATACCGGCTAGGCTACCGGTACTCAAGGAGTATGCTAGCGAGCTCGCCCCTGCCTTGACCTTGATATTCCAAACCTCACTCGATCAGAGTGCACTACCAGCCGCTTGGAAGCATGCCTGGGTTATACCGGTCTTCAAGAAAGGGGAGAGAGCTCGTCCATCCAACTACAGGCCCATATCATTGACCTGCATAGCATGCAAATGCCTCGAGCATATCATCCACAGCAACATCATGGATCACCTGGACAACAACGCAATCCTATCAGATTTCCAGCACAGGTTCTGAAAAAAAAGATCATGCGACACTCAACTGATACAGACTGTCCACAACCTAGCCAAATGCCTCTACGACGGTGAACAAATCGATGCTGTGCTACTTGACTTCTCTAAGGCCTTCGACAAAGTGCCACATGCGCGGGTTGAGGCTAAGCTCAACTATTATGGCATAAGAGGAAACACCCTCCAGGGGAAAAAATGCTTCCCATCTCAACGCTACCAACAAGTTGTCCTGGAGGGGGAAAAACCTCAGCTAGTGCCCCAGTTACATCGGAGTACCTCAGGCTCAGTCCTGGGCCCACTCCTCTTCCTCTGTTATATCAACGACTTGCCATCCTGTGTCTCTTCCACCCCTGGCGTCTATTCGCGGATGACTGCCTTCTCTACCGGCGTATAAACTCACCAGCTGACGCTGTTATTCTGCAACAAGATCTGGATCGTCTACAAAAGTGGGAAGCTGACTGGCTGATTCAGTTCAACCCGGATAAATGTGAGGTGATACGAATTACTAACAGGAGAGGGAGGAGGATAGACAGTGACTACACCATCCACGGCACTGTCCTGAGGGAGGTTAGCAGTGCGAAGTATCTGGGCGTCACCATCGACAGCAAGCTAACCTGGAACGCCCACGTAGCCAATGTCACCAAGAAGGCCAACAACACCCGAGCCTTTCTGCAGCGCAACATCAACAGATGTCCTGCTAACATCAATCAATGACGGGGTCCATTTGACTGACTGTGGCAAATCAAAGCTTACCAGGCGTTTTCAACGTAAAGGTTTGGATTTTTATTACAGCATAAACAACCGACACATGTGAGTAGGCCTACACGTATTAGTTTAATTGCTTGTGATAAACAATCACCATACCATAGACATTCACGAAGACGCACACAGTTATCCTGTTATGAACAATCCTCGTGTCATGAACTCACGTCAGTTAATAGACAACTTGCTGGATGTGATCACCTCCATTGTATTAATAAATCTGTGTGTAGTCTATATAACTCATCTATGGGGTCAAGTACTAACTGTAAATATGCTTTTAAAGGAAAAAGTTTTTCTTTTGCGCATCATAATGTAAATAGGCTTTACCACAAATCAGATGAAATCCGAACATATCTTCATTCCTTTTACCCTTTTAATGTTTATTGCTGCTGTGAAACGTTTCTAAACAATACGATTTCTGATCAGGATATATTAATTGAGGGCTATAACATTGTAAGAAGAGATAGGACTCAGTGTGTGTGGGGGGGGGGGGGGGCTTTTGGTTTACATAATGAATAATATTGACTACACCAGAAGGTGTGACCTTGAACGAAATGACATAGAAGTAAGTTGGTTAGAGCTTATAATAAATAGGGAAAAAACACTGATTTCTTTCACATATAGACCTCCCAATGAGCACACTGTTCCGTTCAATGTTTGGCTTAACTATATGGAACTATATGATTGGTGTCAAAGTGTAATTCGGCCTATTTATAAAAACAAAGGAGACATTGATGATCCCAACAACTACAGAGGAATTTCACTGCTAAGCTGTTTTGGAAAACTTTTCACAAGCTGTATAAATAGACGATTAACTATATTTATTGAAAAAAAAAACATTGTACAGGCAGAACAAGCAGGTTTTAAATCCGATTTTTCAACCATTGATCATGTATTTGTCTTAAAATCACTAGCTGATATATATCTCAGTAAGCGCCAGCGACTATATTGCTGTTTTGTCGACTATAAAAAAGCATTTGATACGATCAATAGAGCAACTCTGTGGTCTAAGATGTTATCCTGTGGAATTTCAGGGAAAATACTTAATGTGATAAAAAACATGTATATCAAAGCAAAATCAAGTGTATCATTAACAGCCGAGGCGGAATCAGATTCGTTTCCCTGTAACATTGGCGTTCGACAGGGAGAAAATCTTTCTCCGCTTCTCTTCTCAATATATTTACAAGATTTAAAGTCTTTATATCTCATAAATGTGATGGCTTAAAAGACATAGAAAACATGCGAAAAGAACATCTTGATGAAGAAATTGTGACATATTTTAAACTGTATATACTTTTATATGCTGATGATACAGTGATACTAGCTGAAAATCCGAATGACCTACAAGCATCGTTGAGTGAAATGGAAAAATATTGTAATACCTTTGATTTGCACATAAATGTAAATAAAACGAGGGGGAAATTACGAAAACACCATATTTTTAACTTCGGTGAACATATACTTGATACTGTTGATGAATACAACTATTTAGGCTTAGTTTTCAATTATACTGACAAATTTAAAATTGGAAAGTCGCATTTATATTAGAAAGGATGCAGAGCTATGTTTTCTCTTCTAAAAAAAGCCAGAAATTTATCTTTCCCACTGGATATAATGTTAAAACTTTTTAATGTAATTGTTAAACCAGTAGTATTGTACGGAGCTGAAGTATGGGGCAGCGAAAAATGTGACATACTTGAAAGACTCCAGCTTAGATTTTTAAAATATGTTTAATCTGTAAATAAATTCACTTCTTCTATGATGGTTTACGGAGAGCTGAGCGTTGTTCCCTTAGATGTTGATATTAAATTGCGTATGTTGACATATTGGGCAAGGTTGTGTTTAGGAGATAAACACAAGATATCTAATACCATTTATTCGTTATTATATACATTAGATGAAAAAAATATTTTTAAATCTGAATGGATACAAACTGTAAAAACAACACTGAACTATTGTGGGTTTTCCGGATTTTGGTTAAATCAAACACTCCCATGCTCTATTGAAGCATTCAAACAGTCAGTCAAGCTGAGACTAAAGGATCAGTTTATACAAAAATGGCAGGAATCAATATCACAAGGAGGAAAATGTACTATATATCGTATCATTAAAACAACGTTTGGCTTTGAAAATTATTTAAATGATTTACCAGATCTATTGAGAAAATATTTTACCAAGTTTAGATGCCGAAATTATCGCTTGCCCATTGAGGCCGGTGTCCGGTCTCAAATCCTTCGTGATATGCGTGTATGCCAATTTTGTAAAACAGATATAGGAGATGAATTTCACTATTTACTTTGCTGTGTTCATTTCAAAGAAGAACGCAGAAAATATATACAGGCAAAATACTATATAAGACCTCCAACTATTTACCTCCAAGAATTTTTTAAACAGGCAAAGGGCGAAAAACAATTGGCTATTTTTGCCAAAATAATAATTTGTAAATTTTAGAAATGACCTTGTATATATTGTATCATGTGCTAACGCCTTCCTGGCAACTCTTGTCTTGTCTTCTACTAAAGAAGACCATCAGAATAAACTACTTGTTACTTGTTACTTGTTACTTGTGATATTTACAACGCGAAATACTCCCTTTCTTGGAACTTTGACCATAAAAGTAGGTCCACAGCTAGACCAATTCATGTTGATAAGTTTAGGCCTATATTGTTATCAAATCCAGACGAAACAACTCCTTCAAAAAACATCAGAATAATGGATTTCAGAAATTGTATTCGACTGCATTCACCATGTGTCAGCAGGATGCCATCCATTTTTTATGATGTACTCACTAGGTGTCTCGTCAGCGCCAATTTTCTTGCTCTTACTGGGGTTAAACTAGGTGGGTCGTCAGGATTAGCTGAGTAAACATTGTGGGCCCACCTTCATGCGCAACATGTTCAACATCCACAGGAGTTCGAGTCCGCCACAATGTAGGCCTAGTTATCATGGCAGGCAAATTGTGAAGTAAGACGACCCATATGTTTTAGGCACCTACCTGATTCAACAAGATCCCACCTATATTTTTATTATGATTATTTCGGTTAGGCTACCCTTAACTGATTATTGATAAACATTGAAACATTGACATTTCGAACATGTACAGTTGATAATTTAAAGAAACTAACTGGTGAATTAAATTATTAAGCGACACAATCAGCCTAAAATCATCAAAATATCAGTGATTTTATTTTGGCTTCTTAATATGACCCTATGATGTAGACATGTTCATAGGCTAGAACTGCAAAAGTTTTTCATTTTTAAGTTGCGCATTCACCAGTTAAGCGGGATATAGAGACTAAATTCCCAATTTCTTATCTCGAACATGCATGTCCAAAATAAGAAATACGGGAATTATGTCTCCATATATCGCTTTTAAAACTGGTAAATGCGCAGCACAAAAATGAGAAAAAAACCTTTGCAGTTTTAGTCTATGAACATGTTCACATCATATGATCATATTAAAAAGCCATAATGAAATTACCTATTTTTTCTGATGATTTTAGACTGAATGTGTCGCTTTAAACTATGTAGGCCTACTAGATCTTATGTTGCCTGCTGGGCCGTGAGTAATGTTATACTCGCCTGAGGAAATGCGCGATCTGTCTCGACCCAAGACAACAGTGGGTGTTTGTGCAAATACTCCAGGATGACCAGAGACCCCCGCTGTCCAGCTTGGCATCACATTCTCTTACTATACTGCATGCTGCTCAGGTAGTTTCACACTCGCGTGCAATGTGGAAGACATCACATGCCTAAATGCTAGAATATGCTTTTTCTTATCAATTGATATTACAGTGAATTAAGAACATGGCCCAATGTAGAAACATAATGTGATGATAAGATGAGTAGGCCTAATCATGTGCGAAATTGCTAATTGAGGAAGAACAATTTGTTACTTAGGATAATTTATTGTAGCCTACAATTGAAAAACAGAACGTAGTCAGCAACTAGCTATATTATAAAAATTGTATTTTAAACTTCTTTTCGTGACTACAAACCTACCGCATCGTTTTCTAGAGCCCTCGCCACACACCACAGCTATCCACAACTTTCACCAAGCCCAGAAATGGCGTCTCGTGTAAATTTGTGAGCTCTTCCGGGACAACAATTTCATCAATTTTCATAGTTTTCTGTGTATTAAAGATTTATAACAATAACCATAGTAAAGTGTTTGGGGAACACGGTCCACTTCCCTGGTGAGAACTTGCGTTCCTTTGATACTGACATCAATCGCTAGGCCTATGCTACGATAACAGATAATGACTTGTAGCGTAAGCACTCTTCGTAGTCATCCTTTTACACATAATGAATGTTGCACGCTTTTCTGACAACAACTATAATCGCAAATGAGCTTTGTTTTTGTCGATTTGAATGTATCGTTGTTGACATTGCAATGATATGTGAGCGGAACTCCTTCATAGTGTTCGTGTTACGGCTTCAACATGTAAGAGATTGTAAGCGAAATGTCACATCCCTTACACAAGCGTACAGGTAAAGCAAGTGTGTGGGTAAATTTAAGGAAAATACTTTATAGACACATGGTGGAGGAGTCTCAATCACTATGTCTTCGTGTCCTAGCTATATGCCGTTGTGGCTGTGTGAACGTTTTCACGATGCAACAGGATCCCTTCATATCTATTAACAATATTACCCATAGCTCGGTTTGGTTTGTTTACACAGCTTGCTAGTTGAAGGTGAGTGGTGGCTGTATGACTCCAAAATAAGAACGTTTTTGAATTATATGGAGAACAAGTAAACATGTTCACAAAATCAATCAAATATTTTCAAAGTTTCAGTGAAATTAATGTGATTATTTTTTTACTTTACTAGTCATGTGTCATCATTATATATTGTATGTGATCGTGGACCAATTCGTTTTTATGCGATAGTTTATACACTTGAATATTTGCTATTATTGACCGAAATAAATATAACTAGAAAAGGATGCTCTGTCGAACATGTGAGTGCTATAGGCAGCAGTGTATAATATTGAAAAAGTGCAATAGAAAGGCCTAACTCTGGATGAACCGCCTCTGTCATGACGGCGCGTCCCCTGTACCAGATAAGTATGTTTGATTACGGTGGCGATCACAGGTACTAGCCGAGTGTGTGAAAACAAAATATGGTTCATCACAGCTATAGAAAACCCCGTTGTATTTACTAATTAACACGATAAATCGCACCAGATGTTTCAAGTACACTGTCAGGACCATTGCCAACTACATTATAGCGTTATAGTATACTGCCTTTTGTTCGTATTCGCCTACAATCATGCGAACAATGTTTGCAAGGAAAAATATATGTTGTTTGTCAAATGTCAAATTATTTAATAAAACCGATAAATGTATCTGGGTCTGCCTGAAGCCAACATCAGGTTTCACAAAAGACAGTGTGACTTTGATTCAATTTCATCTGAGTGGCTTCAGGGGTTAGAGATAGTTACAGGCATTCACAGAGATGACTACAGTCAAATCACCTCTTAATTCCGCCCGGCTTCCCTCAATCCTGGATAATCAATCCTGGACAAGACGTTGTATCAACGTTGATTCAAAGTTTACACAACGTCTTGTGTCCAGCAGGATGGTAGTCTACACCACTCTATAGATCTTCCATATAGATCTAGACGTACGTTATTATGAGTCAAATAAACGTACTTTGCAGCAGTCACTTGTTTTTGTCATAGGTATAGACCTCCTGGTAGGCTTGAATGGTGGGGTATTTGTATTTAGTTTTTTAATATTTATTTTATGTTATGATTATGTTTTTTTGTATTTTATTCGTTTTCTTTCGTTTCCGCACGCCTTCGCTTTGGTCAATCCTTACCACTTCCCTGTTATATTACAATATTATTGACGACAACATAGTGATGAGGTCGCCATGTAATTTAATAGCCATATTTTGTCATATTATGCTTAATTGTAGCTTATAATATGTAGCTTATAATAAGAAATACGTTTTTAAAAGTATTAGTTATGTCTACACATATTACTTTATAACTACAGTTTAGGAAGAATGTGTTATCGATTAATGGAAACATATCGATGGCTGGTAATTAGGCATAGGCCTATATGTGTATTTTCTGGGGTGGACTCATCATCAGCTGCTCATGGATAATGTCCCTGTCCTAAATAAAATTTACTGCCAAAATTCTGTACATGTCTTACACTTAGTAATGATCATTCCCTATATAAATTCTGTATTTTTTTGTTGCATCTGACTTCTCTGCTGATTTAGAGCCAGCTTGAAAATAAAATGACAACTTTGCCTTTAGAAATTTCTCATCAACCAACGGGAAAGAATGGCGTTGTAGTCACGTCATGAGACGCGTGAATCAGTGCTCACAGGGACACCGTGTCGTGTCAGGTGGCCACCCCACACGTCACCACAAACGCCGCCATTGCGTGACAACTCTCACATCTGCCACGATCTATTCCGTCCAGATCAGCCTTTTGTCGCTAGAATTGTCAGCACGGCGTGAATCTTCAAGGGACCATTCTGAAAAAAGTTATCCGACAGTGCTACCCATTCAACGCCAATCAAGATAATAATCTGTTAAATGATTTGTGTTAACTTAGTAGACATAGCCTACCTTTTGGAGGTGTTGGTCTATAGTAGGTCTATGACTTCGATCAGCAACACATCCCAGTTAGCCTAAGTATAGACCTAAAGTGGAGACGTTGAGTCAATGTTGTTTTGATGTTGGTCCAGCGTCGCAGACGGTGGGCCAACAATAAAACAACACTAACGTTACGGCAAATAACCTATAATTTAGAATAAATAATAAATGCTTAGTGCGGTGCTTGATAAAAATGTGCAGGAACATTACTTTCTTTTCACCAATATATGACATTATGATGTCTGTTATAAAATTCAAACAAAATGTACCAAACAAGTTAAATAGTCGAGACTCCATTTCCGAAACGAAGCCTAAAAAAAGTCCATGCGGACATCATTGGTAGAATATAGAGACATCCTCATTCTTATAGGGAATTTCCCGTAGAATGCGAAATGTCTCCAAGCTGAAATATAGTCCGATCACTGTCAAAATAGCCATTTTCAAAATGACCGCCAAAAAGTTGCTGTAAAAAATAAAATCATAATAGCCGATCTAAAAATACATTCAAACGCTATGTTATTACTAATCTATTAGTGCCGAATGTATTGCCGGCACAATTTTTACTTATTTGCTTATATTAATTTCCAAATTCAAGATGGCCGCCGAAATTGCTGACAAATCGTGTTTTTGATCATAACTTTTAAATGACGCAAACAGGCAAAGGTGATTTCATTTAACCAGTTGAGCATATGTGTGTTTAGTGAGGCAAATAAAATGGTAGTGGTGGAAAAGGTCACCAGAGGTCATTTAAAGTCATCAACCAAGGTCATTTCAAAATATAAGGGTGATTTAACTAACAACTTTGACCAAGTTTGTATCTGGTATCATTGGAAAGGTTATCTATCTGGTTCGTGTGAGTCTGACAATCGACATTGAGATGCTGGCAGTGGTGGGATTGGACACAAGAGGTTATTGAAGGTCACTAACCAAGGTCATTTGAAGAGATACATTGATTCAACTATGAAGTGTGATCAGGTCTGTGTTTAATTATCTATATCTGAGTATGGGCAATGGTTGTTGAAGTGTCAGTAGCAGAATAATATCCCACTGGGCACACGGCGTTATTGCAACGTTGAATCAACGTCACTGGCGTTGATTCAACGTCGCAACAACGTCGTGTGTCGATGGGGATGCAAATTCAACTAAAGGTTCCACTAGCCCAGAGCGAAATCCAACTAGCCCTTATCATCTTTTACTATGTATTTGTAAGGAAAATCCACTAGCCCTTACAATATTCCACCAGCCTCGTGTTACCGGACTAATGCGAATTTGTATCTCTGATTTTAGATCATTACCCAAAGGAATTTGAAGTGATAAGGGAAAGTTAAGTGAAAAGTTTGACCAGGTTTGTGCCTGGTCTCATCTTTGAATCAGACGCGGGATGTAAATGTTCATCTTCATTTGTAGCATCCTCTTCCACAATCAAATTACAGACACTATAGTAGAGTATAGTGATATGTTTATTATGACTGTATAGACCAGTATATCATATTTATTGTGTTCAGATCCCCCTTACTACCTTCCTTATCTGTATGTATAATTCTTTTTTTTTCACTATGACTATATAGTAGTGATTATTGAGTAAGTGAATGTATTATAAATTTAGGAGAAACAGTGAGAACTGGGGCAATAAGTAGTGTTAGGCATCGGGTAAACGTTTTTTTTCGTAAGTGTCCCACTTCTCCACGTACGCTGTTTTAATCACTGACACCTCTTTACACTACCCTTTGTTTCTAGTATCAATGTATCTAAAGATATATATGAAATTGTCCCACTTTATCCCATCACCTCTTCCACTTTTTACTGAGTCGTCACACTTCGTCACGTTTTAATATTTTTTGCAAGTGGGAAATGTGCTTGCCATTACGTATCACGAAAATTGTAACTAATACTGTGTAACAATATTCCCCAATCTACATGTTGGGTACAATCAAACTTACCAAAGTCATAAAACACATAAAGTAGGATTGAATGACGACAGTGAAATGGTATCTCAGTTCCTCTGGTTCTTCACTAATTCTCCTAAATTTATCTAAGGCACATAAGCTTCCACAGTTTGATTCTCGTTTTGTCAATAATACAGCAAGATAGTGAGATGGGCGCACTCCATTTTGCGATGAGATAGTTGCATTGAAGTTTATGAATCTGACCCTCTAATGCATGACTACTGCACACCAGCAACACCTACTGATGCTTTGAAGCGCTTAGCTGTACTTCACTACATTAACACGTGTGTTAATATCACATTATATCACCACACCATATAAGGCTCTACAAAGATATTTAAGATGTTTAATTCATGCTCATTTTATTAATTGACAATGAAAACATATGTACAGACACTAATTTCATAGATCTAAAAAAAAATTAAAAGTTTTTTATACATTGTTAAAAGTTCGCTTTTATATAATTTTCTAATTCTTTGTAGCTATTTTGTAAAATACCGGAACAATCTCTAGCGTATTTAAAAAAAATAGCAAACTAATAACATTATTTTTCAAAATTTGGTCGTTTTTAGTGTTTAAATGTAATAGCGAGTCCATAATTTGTGGCTGACGTGGGTGATTCGTCGCCCCAAAGATTTTTGTTTGTGTATTCAAGCCAGGTTAGTGCACTTTTAATAATAATTTGGCAAAAAAGGGGTGTTTGAGCCAAAAAAATCGCCTGAGAGAAAAAACCCTTCAACTACAGCTACAAATTGGTTCTCATTCATTTGTGCAGCTTTTATCACATTTTAAACCTTTTACGTAATTTAGGGTACTTATTATAATAATTGGTCGAAAAAATGCGCAATGGATCCACGACTGCTTTGATTAAATGAACTGCTAAAAGCAATAATAAACAGTTTTGTAGATATCTTTGGTGAAACATATTATTTAAAAATACTTACTACTTTTTTGAAAAAAAATATGGGTGGATGAAATATGTCTTTTCGCTACAGTTACTAGGTTATTCTCCTATATCAATATATCATAGTGCAGTTTTGTGCAAAATTTATTGCTTTAATCACATTTTGAGCTATTTTACTCGATTTATGGTACTTTTTTATAATAATTTGTCGAAGAAAGGAGTGCGATCCCCCCCCCCCCCCCACACACACACACCTTATGTATGTATCCGCCCCTATCTTGACTAAATAAACGTTTAAAAGTATCAAATAAACAGTTTTGTGGACATTTCTGCTGAAACATATATTTTTTTAAATAATAACTTAGATTAATTGAATAAATAAGAGGGGGTTGAAAATGCCCTGAACGAGGCTCATGCAGTACAGCTACAGCTAAATTTTGACAATTTACATAAGCACTAAAGCAAAGGTAATGCCAGCAATGATTTGTGCATCCATAGATTTGTAATATTAGAGGGTTTGAATGTAATTTTAGGCCGTTTAATAAGATTATATTTTGTTACGATAACCGCTATAAGAATGATGCCTTGTCCTAATTCTACTCTTGATGTCCGCATGGTTTACCGGAATGGAGTCTCGGCTAAAAGAACATAACTATCCTCAATCGCATATTTATCAAGAGGGTGCACATGGTGAAGGATCATGCATGACTTTACTTTGATTATTAGATTTATATTAGAAATCTCGGTAAGCCAGTTTGAAAATATAAATCCTAGTTATTTTACCATCAGAAAAATGTTAAATCCATGTCATACCATGTAATATCCTACTCCGTTGTGATGTTCCTCAGGTCATTTCCATGTGGACTTAACCTTTCTGCTGTTGAATTGTTTCTTGTTATTTTTAACTTGTTTAAAGATGGCACTGCTAAGGCAATTTCCAGTTTCAAATGAGGACGATTATTATTATTTTTATCAGAGTAAAAAAATAAAAATAAATTAATAAACGAAAATCAACTTTATGGTTATTGTACTTGTAACGGTCTTGAAAAAGTATACATATTCGGGCCCAGCAGAACAGTTGTTAACCCTTTCAGACCTTTTCAGTTTCTGGACGTCATACAGAATCAAACGTCTGAAGACGATCCCCGCACTGAAATAATTGAATAATTTTTAATGGTCGTGGACCGATAACATAGACTGTATTCAAATGAAGCGAGCGGAAAGAGATGACTAAGACATTTATGATGATTTCTAATTGACACACATTTGGTCTCCATGGTTTATACAAACATATTTCAGCGTTGTTAGGGTTAAACCAGACCAGCGGCACCATGTCCTCAGATTGCAAAGTCCACTCTGGCTCCGTGCTCCAGTAATGGGAACACTGCTTTGAAGAATTGTTTTCTCTGCACCGCTGTTAGCCTGTTTAGCAAGTGACATTTATCAGTTTATAGATCGACATTTTTCTATCAATTGACTGATAATTCTGTTATTAATAAAAAAAATATTATAAACATCAAGGAAACTCTTTTGACAAGATAAATAGTTATATAATCTAGTTTAACATACAAATCCGTAATATAAAAAAAACGGTGCATTTATTATCCTTTATTATCATGAATGTTATCGACAGTTATGAAGATCATATGAGATCACTCACTCACTCACTCACTCACTCACTCACTCACTCACTCACTCACTCACTCACTCACTCACTCACTCACTCACTCACTCACTCACTCACTCACTCACTCACTCACTCACTCACTCACTCGCTCGCTCGCTCACTCACTCACTCAATCACGATGACGCCAAGGATATTCACATTACAACTATGACTATTTGCCAATGAACAGTGCTTATAGTCCAGTCTAAAGTCATTTAACCTTGTAAAAATTGCAACAGAAATAATTTTAGGTGTTTTGGCTTCACAAATACATCCATATTAACATACTTAAAATCTTAAGAAATATTCGATGCGGAACAAGGCAAAATTCAAGATCAAAGGTCAATTCTAAGATCAAATATGATTTTTCAGAAAAAAAGGGTGGGAACAAGTGTGATACCTCTTTTTCATGTAATTTTGACTGGAGTATCCATTTCTTATATTATTTTTATGATTCAAGGTCATTCTCAAGGTCAAAAGCCAAATCGAAGGTTGAATAAACGAAAATATGATTTCTAGCAAATAATGCTAGGAACCTGTGTAATACATCATTTCATGGAATTTTGACTGGAAAATCCATTTATAGTATTATTTTGGTTATTGAAGGTCATCTTCAAGGTTATCTTCAAGGTCGAAAGGTCAATTCCAAGGTCAAAGGTATAAAAAAATAATGATTTTTAATAACCACAAATAGCAAGAAGAGTAATATTTATGTTTGATGTGATTTTGATTTAATAATCCATTTCTCGTATTACTTTGATGATTAAAGGTCATCTTCAAGGTCAAAACCCCAATTTCAAGGTCAAGTAAGCGAAAAATATGATTTGTAACAGATAACACAACGAACAAGTGTAATACCTCCTTTCTGTGTCATTTTTTATTAGAAAATCCATTTATAGTATTATTTTGGTGATTGAAGGTCATCTTCAAGGTCATCTTCAATGTCAAAAAGTCAATTCCAAGGTCAAAGGTATAAAAAATATGATTTTCAACAAACACAAATAGCAAGAAGTGTAATATATATGTTTGCTGTGATTTTGACTAAATAGTCCATATCTGGTATTGTTTTGATGATTAGAGGTCGTTTTCATGGACAAAACCTCAATTTCAAGGTCAAGTAAGCGAAAAATATGATTTGTAACAGATAACACTGCGAACAAGTTCAATACCTCTTTCCCGAGTGATTTTTTACCAGAAAAAAATATTTCTTCCATTATTTTAGTGATTTACGGTCACCCGCAAGGTTATAAGGTAAATTTTAAGACCAAGTGACCAAAAAATATGCCCTTTGACGCTTTCTGGTCGCCCATTTGCTCGTCCACATCACCATTTTATGCGAAACTGTCACTTTTTAAAGCACTGCGTCGCCCTTTATGCATTAGCATTGCCCTCATTATCTCTCCAGTACCCTTTAACACCTCTCCGTCACTTTCTAGAGCCTCTTCGCTTTTCCGTCACCCTTTAATGCATCTCCTAGGCATTTAACGCCTTTTACCGCCTCTCCATTGACCGTGAATGCTTTTCTGGTGCCTTTTAACGCTTCTCCTCCGCCCATTAACGTTTTCCCATCACCATTTCATGCCTCTTCATCACCCTTCAATACCTTCCGATCGACTTTTAACGCCTTATGGTCACCCTTCGATGCCTCCACATTAACCTATTAACCTATTAACGCAAATGCCGCACTTTACCTTTTTGTCGTGGCCCTTTATGCGTCTCCATGGCGCATTAAGGCCTTTTTTGTTGCACTTGAAGACCTTTTCATCGCCATTTAATGCATCTTCGTAGCTCTTTAATGCGTCTCTGTCACCCTTTAACTCATAGCAGTCTGGCCGTTTTGACATTGGACTTCTGTGTGGTCTGGCCATTTTTGTGATTTTGAGACATATTCTGATACTCCCAATAGAAATTTAGAATAATGACATATGTATTTCCCATACACCACATGAACACACATACAATATATAACCAGAATACACTTCATTTAATTGGCCAATATGATGTTGTCATGGTAACCGACCGCCATTTCGAATATGCTAATTAGGTGGGCAAAATTTCAAAAAAATTGTTAAAAAATGGTATTTTTGAGATCCACGGAGATTCAGGAGTACAGCATTATATCAATTCACATAAAATATATTCAAATATATCACAGATGGTTTGTAGAAGCATTCAATAGGTCTATGCACACAAATTAATAGGATAAATAAGTTATTACCCTGGAATATAGTAATATTTCTTATTTCCCTGAGGGGCATACCAGATTTCATATTTTAAAATGACATTGCCAACTCATCTGGAAAATACCGAAAGCCTCGTATTCATCTGAGCCTGGAGTTTTATTTTTAGTTCAGAAACGGTTGTGACGCAGATAAATCAACCCTTTATGTTCTAGGATCACCATGCTGTGTTTATAGTTGCGCAAGTGATACTGTCTTGGGAATGGCTAAGCATTATTGCCAGGTCTGAGCTGGGCTCAGACTTAGACTGCAGCGTCATAAATTCGAGGTCCGAGCTGGGCTCGGACTTAGACTGCTATGAGTTAAAGCCTAGCCTTCGCTCTTTAACGCCTTCCCATCGCCATATGGCGTCTCTGCGTCGCCCTTTAAATCGTTCTCATCACTCTTTTGCTCGTCTCCTTCATCCTTTGGTGCCTTTCTATCGACCTATAATGCATTTTTTGAGTTTAGGCCTAATGCCTCCACATGACTCTGAATTATGCCTAACCGTCACTTATTAATGCACCCGTCGTCCTTTATGTATATTTGTAGCGCCTTAGCGTATCTTTGTTACAAAAGAAAGCCCTCTGTGGCCCCTTAACACATCTCAATTCCCCTTAAACGCCTCTTTGTCGCCTTGTAATGCCTTACGCTTGTCCTTTAACACCTCCCTATCGTCTTTTAGTGTGTTGCCATTAAACCACCGCAAGGTAACGACTCTGTGGCACTTTCTCGTCGCCCTTTACCATCTCTCCATCGCACTTTGATTCATCCCCACCGAGCTTTAACACTTTTTTGTCGCCCTTTACTTCCTCTATATTGCCCTTTATTGCATTAACGTCGACTATTACCATACCATCATAACAATGCGTTTGACGACATACTGTTGCTGTTTATGCATCTATTTTTTTTTTGCTGCAAATTAAAGGCCTTTTCCCTGCCCCTTAACGAATCTCCACTCTTACACATATTCGACGCCCTTTACTAACTCCCCATTGCCCTTAAACGCCTGACTGGCACCTTTTATCGCCTTCCCCATGGATATTTATTGCTTTTCCGTCGACATTCAACTCCTCACTATGGCCATTAAGCACCTCTTCATCACCACTTAAGGCCTTCCCATCACCCTTTATCGCCTTCCAATCGCTCTTTGCACCCTTTGATGCTTCCTCGTCGCCCCTTAAGGCCTTTCCTTGGCCCTTTAATGCCTCTACATCGATATTAATATATTTTTGCCGTCACACTTTATTGACTTCGCTTTGTGCATCTTTGTAGCCCTTGAGTATTTTTTGTTGCAATTGAAGGCCTTTCTGTTGCCCTTGAATATATCTTTATTGTCCTTTAACGCATATTTATCGTTCTCTAATGCCTCTCCATTGCCATTCAACGTCACTCTGTCACCTTTGACGCCTTTTATTCACCAATTAACCCATCACAATGCATTTTATTGCCTTCTCATCACCATCTAACGCCTCTACGGTGCCATTTAAAACTTTATCGTAGCCCTTCACCGCCCATTCATTACCTCCAAGCTTTTTCGCCTTCCCTTAACTTTGAACCATCACGTTTTATTGCATCTTTGTTGCCTTTTAGCGCCTCTTTGGCGTAACTTAATGTTTTCCTGTCACCCTTTAACACATTTTCATCGCCCTTTATCGCCTCTTTGGCGCCCTTTAACGTCTCTTCTAGTTGTGTAGTCATGGTTTAGTGGTTTATGCAGTATTGTTATCTAAATTGTAGTTTTTAGCAATGCATTGAGTAGTTTCAATAGGGACATGTATGATGGTTTACTGTTATATTGCTATCGTGTATGGTAAAACACAAGGCTACATGTACCGTGAATATATTGTTCATTCCCACATCTTTAGCATTTTTGCCTTACAATGTAACTGCTCATAATCTAGTCCTTATATTGTTCTAGTTGCACTTATCACTCTTTTAGTGCTTGTAATCGATATCGTCCTTGGTAACCAGTTAAAAAACTCATACATGAAGGATAGGTTTCCAATCAATTTATCCACCAATAGGCATTGTGGGCATTTTTTTCAACTCATATTAGTGACATTTAGCTGCAAACAACATATACACAGAGCAGCTCGTTTCCTATACACACCAATTTAAACTGTTTGAGTCAGTGTTATTTTACATTTTATTTAAATAAGTAAGCAAAATAATGTGCACGTGGGATATATTTTGGCTAATTTTATGTTTTAGATCATATAGATGTCCATGACTTTGACCTGTACAACGTGAATTTCATATTGTACTATTAATCCGAAATAAAAATCTACCAACAACTAATTTACAACTATTAACGTCAGTATCAACTTTTTTTTAAATAACTGGCAAAAATATGCACGAAACGAATATTTGGGATAATTTGTAGTCCTACATGGCAATGAACTCGACCTGTGCCACATGACCTTGATATTCATCACCCTTAAACAATAACAATAAAACTATTTTTTATTGCTAAATGGCCATGACTTTGACCTGCGCAGCATGACCCTGACATTTTATCACCCGTAAACGATAAAAAAAATGGATTAACAACAAATTTAGCGATAATATAAATCATATCGTACATTGACCTGTAGGCTTAGGCTACAACACGAACTTGGAATAGTAGCCTACTACTATTCATAAGAAATGAAAAATCAATCAATAACTGATTTACAACTATTGGGGTCATTATCAGCATATATTATATTAAAAAAAACAGAAGATTATGAGCGAAACCGATATTTGGTATAATTTGTAATCATACATGGCAATGACCTCGACCGGTGTCACATGATCTTGATATTCAACACCCGTGAATATTAACAATAAAACAATCAAACAATCAACAACCAATTGACAGCTGTTGGACGCGTTATCATCTTGTCGTTTGTTTAAATATTTAAACACAAAGTATTTACTTGACCAATATTTTAGCTATTTCTTATTAATAAATGGCCATGACCTTGACCTGTGCAACATGACCTCGACATTTCAAGACCTGTAAACAATAACAAAATCAATTAGCAACTAATTTAGCGATATTATAAATCATAGCGTATTATATTTTTATGAATAATCAAACAAAAATATGCATGTGAGTGATATTTTAGCTAATTTGTGGTATTAAATGACCATGACCTTGTAACATGACCTTGTCAGTTTTGTCATTTCAAAATAAGTGAAAGCGATTCGAGATCATTTAAAGCCAATGTTTAGACAGAAAACATTTAGAAAATCAGACAAGCGGGTCCTTAGATACAGTCAATTGCAATTTAATGCCGGTCATCCAGTTATTGCTCATTACAATCGGCCATTTTGAAAATGACCTCTGGATGACCTCAAGATGATGGGAAAAACGGAATCGTACGATTTTGTGTATAAACAAATATATGGACACGGAAGCCATCCCGTACTCACTCTCACTTAGTAGGTTGAGTGATCAGGCTGATGCACCTATTAATACAAAAACGAGGTATCCTACTTGTTTTAGGTTTATTTAATAAAAATCACATTTTCAGTCACTTGACCTCAATATTGATGTTTTGACCTTGAAGATGTCCTTTAATCATCAATTTTTTTCAGAAATTGATTATCCAATGAACATCAAAAAAGATATTCAACTTGTTGCTATTTATATTTGCTAAAAACATTTTATTTTATTTTTTGACCTTTGAATTGACCTTTTGACCTTAAAGATGACTTTGAAAAATAGTACGATAAATGGATTGGCCAGTTAAAATCACATTAAATTGAGGTATTACACTTGTTCCTACCTTTATTTGTTAAAAAATCATATTTGACCTTGAAACTTGTATCTGCCAGACGCCATCTTGGACACCATCTTGGATTTTGCACTTTTCCGCACTCCCGATTTCTTAAGATTTTTAATATGACAATAAGTGGCATTTTCAAAACGGTTGAAATAAATTCTGTTGCAATTAGTTCAAGGTTAAGGTCATTTTTTCAGCCGATTGACGGGACTATTATAGAGGCATTACAAACTCATGGTAAATCAATAAAAGCCACTCTCCGTCCATTTTTGATGACCTGACAGAGCATGCTTAGCCGCAAATGTTTGATTTTTGGCCATGAACCAAAGACTGTTCTTACGCATGACAAGGCACAACATGGCTGGAGAGAGTTCTGCTCGACAGATACAAAGGCTAACATTGATCCTACTGTTAATAACTAAGTGGAAAAACGGAAATACAAACGAGCACCAAGTACTGTATATATTTGTCTGTTTTTCTACAGGCGTATCTGTTCCTGCGATATGTCCTTGCATGAAGTTGTTGATTGTTGATACAGTTAGTTTTCAATAATCACCTTTAAAGTTTTAAATATTGTCGATGATAATATGTTTTATTTATTTTTATTTATTTAAAACAGTTTTTTATAAAAATAACAGTGTATATTAATCTTAATCATGTTAATAACAAATTATATAACGTCATCAACATTGCATAAAGTATTGTATATAAATTTAAGATTAATCGTCAAATGTTACATTAATTTTCTTCTAAATATCGATCCATGGTTTTGTTGAACAAGGTGTTAAGCACCATCTCATCTTTTTTCGACTAAACCGCCTCCATCCAGTATGAGTTGTACCAGACCAAATGAAGACATTAACCATCAAAGCCCTGTAAGTTATAACTTTAGAAATTAAATTTTCACCCACGTGAAGTTGTGTCTCGCTTTCCGCGACTCACAATTTAAGAGGGTAAACATTACGCTTATGTGTTTAATTTTAGGCCAGACATTTGTAAATCTTGCTGTTTAAGCACACATTTCATTCCCAAATGACAGTGATAAAACAGATTAAAAACAACTATAGTCGTACTTGGCGATGAAAAGGTTAAATCTTCACAGTTAGCTTAACAATGAACTAACATCTTCTGAGATTTATTTAAAACATTACAGGTAGATAGATTGATATTTGTTTATTTCGGTGACATGTACATTAACAACAAAATTAATACATGGGAACATAAAATATTGTTAAACGAAGTACTCAGCCCTTGAGGACGTATTAACCACTATAAATATATAATATGTACAAAGGTGCAATATAACTTTGAAAATAATAATATAATATAAAGCAAAACAATGTAATGTGTGTTCAGTTAAATAATGCATGTTGCCGTTTATACCAGCCATTACCCTTAGGGACCGGACCACTCATTCATTCATTCATTCATTCATTCATTCATTCATTCATTCATTCATTCATTCATTCATTCATTCATTCATTCATTCATTCATTCATTCATTCATTCATTTATTCATTCATTCATTCATTCATTCATTCATTCATTCATTCATTCATTCATTCATTTATTTATTCATTCATTCATTCATTCATTCATTCATTCATTCATTCATTCATTCATTCATTCATGTATTTGTATGCTCATTCATTTATCCATTTATTCGTCAATAACTCATTCACTCATTCAATAGACTTGGACAGTTTATGAAGTTGGATAATATCTCTGAGGTCATCGCAATAAATAAAAATATGACTGAATTATTGAGTAGATAAAGATTCAAATTATCATTGGGTTTGTGTCAGTGTAACGCTAGATCACGCATTATGCAGCAGCTACATGATCCCACACATGACTGACAAAGAGTGTCTGCAGTGCTGAGAACAACCATCTTCCCGAGACCTCGAAGAAGCCGAACCTTGCGTGGGAAGATGGGAACACCACATATTCCCCCTCGACGTTCAGACAATAAGTAAAGTGAAGATATTTTGTCATTCACCCTTAATGTACTCTGAACCAAACACGAGCGTGCCGTTCTGTCATGCTGTTCGAAACACAAAAGATCACAAGTTTACGCCTGCTGAAAATGGCCAAGTGCTCATATGCCCTTGAAATAGTCGTTTCAATTTCATGGTATCCTAGTTTCGCGGTAGGCGGCGCGAGTAACGTATATCCACAGACAATGATTCAATATTGGGGAAACGTCCCGTTGTTTCCGTTAATCATGTATCATACAAAGCATTAACAAACAGATAATCCTCTTAACTGCAAAGTCACACGGCACGATTCAATGCAGGCTAAAATTTAATAACTCTTCCAACACACGTTTATTCATGGAAGACGATAGTTGAAACTAAGCATGTGCTAAGAGCCTACGTGAGGATAGACTACAGGTTTTGTTATATAAATACAGGAGGAACTGCAAGGCAACGATTGAACAGAAACCATATTTCCAGTATCTTTTGCTTGGCCTTCAGGCATTGCATGGCGCCTGGAAGAGAGATCTATATGCAGATTGTCGGAGAGTGTCGCTGTCAGATTAGGCGTAATGCTCTAGACTCCTAAAAATATGTTTCAAATACAAAAATTTCCAAAACATAGTACGCAACAACAAATCCCAGTAAAATCAATGTAGCGCTATCACATGTTGTCCTTTTTCATTTGAGAATATAAAGGTAGATCTACAACTATATCATCGGTTAACCATGACTTTGAACAACAGGGCCAAAAATGGCGCTTATTCCGTCTAAACTTCACTGATTGTAGTGTACACGTGATGTTTTGAAAACGTATAAAAAAAACCACCTACAGTATCTTGATCATATTGTTCACATGATCTGAGCAGCGATTTGACTGATAATCTATGCCAAGCACAAAAAATAATAAAAACCTGCAACAATGACAATACAAATTATGCCAATATTTAAATAATGAAACAAATAACATCGTTTACATTTGATCTTAATTCACTTCTTTATTAACCCTTTCAGTGCGAGGATCGTCTTTATACGTCAGAATCTGCCATATAAAGACGAGCCCCACACTGAAAGAATTACAAGATTTATAATGGCCGTAGACCCATAACATAGGTATTCATGGCCGTAGACCCATAACATAGGTATTCAAATGAATCAGGAAGAGCTAGCTAAGACAATCATGATTTCAAATTTAAAAAAAAACCTTTGGTCTCCATGATTTATACAAAATTAATTCAGCGTTGTGAGGGTTTAGAAACCATATTCCCAGTACTGCAGCTAGCACTCAGAAGACAGAGAAGAGCAACCGCAATACCGACCATAAATAACACTGATGATATGATGATATGATCATAGAAACAGTTTTGTGAACAGCTTAGTCTTCAGGACATTCGCAGGTGCCGAGTGTTGACAGGTGTGAAAATAAGTCAATCGCTGCGAGCTCTGAACTGCCAAATGTACGTCATCACTGCGGCATCGTATGAGCAAAAACCAGACTAATCTGTCTGTTATATTCAAACCAAGTAAGAAAGCATGATCTCTTTGAAATAATTCACTTCATACCATGCAATGAACAAATACTCATTGTGAATTTGAATAAATCCTAATTAGATATGTTCTTTAGACATAAATTTGGTTCTGGCTGGTTTACAGAAATGAACTTTATTGCACAATTATAACGTTAACCTTCGCACTTGCGCATCTTTCAAGTTTTCATTATAGGCCTGCATCACAAATTATTATTATTATTATTATTATTATTATTATTATTATTATTATTATTATTATTATTATTATTATTATTATTATTATTATTATTATTATTATTATTATTATTATTATTATTATTATTATTATTATTATTATTATTATTATTATTATTATTATTATTATTATTATTATTATTATTATTATTATTATTATTATTATTATTATTATTATTATTATTATTATTATTATTATTATTATTGTTATTGTTATTGTTATTGTTATTGTTATTATTATTATTATTATTATTATTATTATTATTATTATTATTATTATTATTATTATTATTATTATTATTATTAATATTTTTAATATTATTATTATTATTATTATTATTATTATTATTATTATTATTGTTATTATTATTATTATTATTATTATTATTATTATTATTATTATTATTATTATTATTATTATTAATATTATTATTATTATTATTATTATTATTATTATTATTATTATTATTATTATTATTATTATTATTATTATTATTATTATTATTATTATTATTATTATTATTATTATTATTATTATTATGTAGGTGTAAGGTCCACAAATTAGAATCAACGATTCGACAGCATTATTGTTGGAAAGATATTGCCCTCCGAATTTTTCGGATTTGGGGGTCACTATTCAATATCCAGGGGGGGGTGGAGTTTTTTTTGCGGACAAATTATTTATTTCAACCCGTAACCTCACATATTGTAATATTGCTCTATTGGAATTTGTTTTAAAACCACACCCACAACCTACTCTGTGTTAGCAGGCACTGAATATCAGCTAGAACCTTATGCAAATATGAATGTACATAATATCTTACATTAACGATATCCTGTGGATGAAAATTAAATTGAAAAGTGACTATCGTTAGTATTATCTTGGTGATACCCTGACGAGCATAGATAGAGTTATGGTCTCAGTCGTACAGATCGGTTTAAATGGAGTCAGTTGACAGACATGACACAGGTCATTGAGAGGCAGCTGGCTACATGTCAGGGAGTGTGGAAGGAATACTAGAGTGAGTGATGTCCACACATCATCACCTGCTAGATGTATGCACACAGAGATAGACGATAATCCCCCAGCAAACATAAAACATTTGTATAACATTTGTACAATGTTGGACCAACGTCGAAGACGTTGGGACAACGTTGTACAAATGCTATACAAATGTTTTGTGTTTGCTGGGAAGACCCCTACTGTCAGAAGCCAAGGCACACTGTCAGCTTTCTATTAAGCACAAAACTAATTATGTCATTAGTTATGTAGGCCCTACGCGGCTCTCAGCTGTCAGTCTCTTGCTCCAAATAATTAGATGAAGGTTAGATATTCTCATTCTGGCATGGCCACGCAGCAGATTTGCACATGCGCAAATACTGTACGATTGAAGTTACAGATATCCGGTCACGCTCTACTCTAAATGTTTGCTCAGATCATGATATATCGTTTTTTGTCTTTGTGCAGTACTAATAGTATTTATACATAATATGTTCAATTTAGCTACACCAGGAAGAGGTCGTATTGTTTGACATGCGGTTTCTGATTGATTATTGTATAATTTTTCTTTATTATAAAATAAACCGGAAGTGGATAGGAATTTGTTTAATACAGTTACCTGGCTTTAACATGTCCATCCAGTTCCCCTAAAAAGTTAAACTAAAGAATATAATATGCAAAAATAAAGCACAATTTAAATATAAAATACACTAGAATGGAGACCGGGGCTAGTTCGCACAGGGGTTATTGTCAGTACAGTGACAGGGGCGGATCCAGGGTGGAAAAAGGGCAAGGTCACCGACAAATAAAAGGGCACAAACATCCTAAATAAGAGGCGAGTGCCGGAGGCGCGAGGAATGTTTTAGCTAATAAAATACCAAATACACCATTTCCAGGTAGACTATCTAAGCATTATTATCTAATCTAATTATTATATACAGAAAATTTTATTTTCTAGATTTCGAAAGGGGCATTTTAAAATGAAGGACTGTATCAGTAGGCCTACCCTTGATTTCATGTTCGAAGGTTTTTCTTAACAAATTATGAAAAAGTAGAACACTTTTTCCATTTTGAGGGGTCAAAAGTATTTCTTTGTTGTCGCAGAAAATGTTATTTTGCTCAATGTTTGCCATTGAACCTGACAGTTTCAACTCCTATAGTTGTAGTGTCCTAATTGAAGGTGATAATCTTTACACATGTTTTGTTGCCTTCCATTATGTTAGTTCTATATATAGTTCAAAATACTTCCATGTGGGGGTTGTTCGAACAAAGAACAAATGAAATGGGGTTGGTTCGACTTTTCAGATACACCCCACAAAATATCTGGTACATCCAACACTGTACAGACAAACCCATACCATGTTCGAACAAACCCCAAGTGTGAGGTTTGTTCGAACAGTGAAAAATCTAACTTTAACATATCTTTCTAACTTTACTTTGTTTTCAATTTAAGAATAATGAATGCTAAAAATAACATCTATAGTTGAATACTTGTGGACAAAAATATAAGTCTCCCAACTTCATCATATAAAAAATTATATCATTTTTTCGAAATTTTCTTCGAACTAGCCCCGGTCTCCCCTACACTAGGGGAGACCGGGGCACATTGTGACAGGAGCACAATGGGACAATGGATTTTTTTGGAAAACCTCCAATGGGAGAATCCTGAGAATACTGTCACATGACCTCCGAGATACCCCAGTCGCCTTTTTGTTTTCTTAGTGTGTGGTAGGCTGTACTTTTATAAGCAATTTTGTCATTTTTATCATATACAATTAAATTCCAGTGATTGTATTTCGTTTGAGCTACCAGTGCATGAGTGAACATAGCAGACATTGTTCATGCATTTCTTGTTGAAAGACCACTTAGGGTAGACTATAGTACTTATGAAAGATGTATATTACCTCACTGTGAAAGTATATCACAGCACCACATGTGAAAGGTCACGATGGAACATGGGGAACCTGTCCCAATGTTCCCCACAGTGTCCCAATGTGCCCCAATGTTCAGTGTTACAATATCATTGGGATATGGGCCTATTGTGGAAATAACAGTTAAATCCATTGAAATATGTATGCCTACATTATATTTGCTTCGTTTGTTTCATTGAAATCTTCTCTCCACCCATGTATCGACAACTTAACCCATTGGTGCATGAATTAGGCAGTTTTAATATTTTTTTAAATGTATGATGAATATCTACCCCCTATGGTGGCCTCTAATGACATGCACGCTTACAACACTTTGGCTATCTGCATTACCGGTATTGGAATTTACAGCTATCCCATATATGAGGCGCTATGCACGAGAGCGTACATAGATATTTTACGACATTATATGGCATTATACCTCATACATGAAGAGCTATATAGGCCCTATGTGAAACAAAGTGCTTTTGATGATAACAATAACAATATTACTATTAGAGCACCGCAGCATCTGTTAGAAGCACCGCAGCAGTTTATTGGAGCACCGCAGAAGCTGTTGGGAACACCGCACCAGCTTATGGGAGCTCCAAATCAGCTGCTAGGAGCACCACTGCTGGGAGCACCACAGCAGCTGTTGGGAGCACTATACTCGCCGTCAAATTAACCAGGATCGCATGATTTTCGGCGATTTCTCTGTCAATTCTGAATCTATTTTCTTGAAATTTTGCAAAGGCCATTTTCTATTCAAATCCTAACAGCGGTTAAAATGTGCAAAATTATATTGAATTTTACAAAAGTTAAACCATTTGACATGTAATAAAATTCTAGAATTAGTTTAATGGGTTAATAGAGGGACGTCGTATTTTTAATTTATTACATGTCAAATGGTCTAACTTTTGAAATACGATATATAATTTTACGAAATTTTCAGGGATCTTAGGATTCTGTTAAAATATGATTGTTACCAAATTTCATGAAAATTTGTTGACAATTGACCGAGAAATCAACCAAAAACATGCGATCCTGGTTGATCACTTTTAATGTGACTTTGGGTATACAGCAGTGCATGGGAGCCCCGCAGCATCTGGTTCTAATGCCTCAGCAGCTGTTGGGAGTACAACAGCAGCTGTTTGGGCTGTGTATTTAACAATTGCCATTAAAATATGTCCAAATTCTGATACACAGATAACATCTACTTTCTTCTTGAGATTTACAGAAAAAATATTTCCAAAACAAATGAACGTAACAAAATCAATTGTAGACAAGTTAAAGTAGGTAGGCCGTCATGATTCACTGAGTAAACATTGTGGGCTCACCCTCATACGCAACATGGTGAACGATACAAGACTGGCAGCCTTCGCAATATTCAGTGGAGCGTAACGACTTGAAGCTGCTTGAAGACATATTTTTACATTTCTTTTCTGGAGAAAACAAAATATCCATCTAAGATGAATTAAAAACAAGTCAAGCTAAAACATTTAAATGTTTTGTTTTTATCAAAAAGATTTCAATAGCAACTGTTTGTTCTTTGTAATTAAAATACTACATTTTTTCAGATTAACAGACGAGTCCTCTTAGCAACGAAATATAAGTTAAATGACACCAACAACAAAGGCGTGAGAGGAAGCTTGCTACACTTACAAACACTTACAAACCATTCCGCTAAAATTCATAACATTGAGCTTTTTGGTTTAAATGTATACTTAGAAAAGCTAGGAATCTTTTCTAATTGAAATGCGAGAAAGGTACAATAGATTAATCTTGAGATTTTTAGTGGTCGTCTGAGACTGAGCACGCTACCTCTCGGTCACAGAGGCTCCCCACAATACTGAATCTTTACGAGTGAGCGGGGAAGAAACATTTTAGTGGGATGGGCTCCAGGTTTTATACACGCTATCCTGCTCTGTTTGACGCATCTAAGAATTATGTATTGAAAATTCTAAAGTAATCGACTATGCAACATATAATTGTGAACACACCATTATCAAAAAAACGTTTTGACAATTGTTTCTCAAACTGCTGCACATCTGCCTGTTATGCATTTCTGGAATTATTTAAAAGATGGACTAAATGAAATGATATCAACCGTGTGCTTGTTCAAGGGAATGCATCCAGTACTGCCGCTGTATTTCCAGAAACTGCTTGCAGCATGTTTATTGTAGTCTGGCAATAAGAAGGCCTCAGTTACTGAATCCAGTGGCAACATCCACAGCTCGCCAATGAGTCCATAATATGCTGATGGCGAGGTCCCGCTGACGTGCTTGTGGGGATTTAGGGTCGTGAAAGCTTGTTTTCACAATAAACAATACCCCCCTCGCCCGGGGATGTCGGTGCTGGATTTGTAAGGTGCAATTGATTGAACACATTGGTAGAATAGCTCACTGTATGTTATGTGCAAAGGCAAACGGCAGTAACTGCTTACTTTTCAAGTAAGCAGCTACTGCTGTTTGTCTTTGCTCAGTATAGCAGGTCACGTCTTCCAACAGCAATGAGCCAAATGAAATTGTTATTTTTCTAGGCCATCATGGCATCTCTCTAAGTAAACAATATATCATTCACATGATCTATTCTGTTCTGTTTTTGTTTTCTTTATACTATCACACACCGAACCCAATTCATTTTCTGGCTTGTTGTTGAAAGTCCACACCTTTCATTGATGATTTATCACTTTTCACGATGATTCTGGCATTTAACACTTTTTTTTAATCGCTCTGGAGCTCTGAATAACAGCGAAGATTTTCAGCATGAAGAAGTTATTTATTTGATATCAGCAAAAGGAAAAAAATCACACACAAAACGTGTGGGATTAGAGCATTTAAATTTGCGTCTGGTATTTTATTCTGGTATAACATAAATCTTGAAAAATGTGTAATTGCAAAGAGAGTCATGCTAATTGATTGGATAATTTTGCCAATGTTGTCTAAATTATGTGTATTTTAATCCCAACAGTAGGTGCTGTACTCTTTAATTGGCTGTTGCAGACAGGAAGTGCCGACGTTTCGCCAAGTAGAGACCATTAGCTATTAAAGTATCAAAAAACATTTTTTTATCCCCCCCCCCCCCACCCACAAAAAATATTACACTTCACAAGACACGGTGAGGAAATTGAGTTTCCAATAGTGCCAACAAATATAATTATTGTCCACTTTTCACAAGACATGGTAAAGAAAAACACGCGGTTTTATTATTATTACGAAAATACTTACATACGTTGCTACATTTAACCCTATCAGCGCAGAGATCGACTTTAGACGTCAGATTCTGACGTCTAAAGTCGATCCCCGCACTGAAAGAGTAAAACATTTTTCTAATGGTCGTAGACCCATAGCATAGGTATTCGAATGAAGCAGAAAGAACTACTAAGACATTTATGATGATTTTTAATTGAAAAAAACACGTTGGTCTCCATGGTTTACACACACATATTTAAGCTTTGTAAGGGTTAATAGTATAATGGTATGTTTAGTTGTTTTGTATCTTTTCGGAAATGAAAGGGTGTATCTCCCACTTTATGAATTGGGAGATACACCCTTTCAGCTCCAATGTGACCACGTGTCTAGCTTTACTCTCTCACCAATCACCATTATCACATTGAGTCACACCACGGTTTCATAATCAATTAAAAAAAATATCATCACTTTACCAGTTTACACAACATGACAGACATATGTTAACTTCTTTACGAGATATAATGGTAATCTTCCAAATTAAGTACATATCTAATAGCACGCTTGCATTTCTTCGTATGGATGAAGCGTTCCCATCGATACAAATTCCCGAATCATTTTCAATGCCGTGTGTTTGTGAAAGGAAAATATCGATTTCTAGTATTAAAATTACATTGAATACAACTTTTAGTGTTATTTGCGCGTCTAATTATTTTAGTCAATAATTGCCATACAATTAGTCAGAAAATTAGCAAAGTAATAATTACTTTCAATAAAAAAAGTTTCGCTCCAAGCTATATAATTTTGCGTCCTTCTGTTGTCACCAAAATAAATGGCTGGTTGGAGTCTCTGAATAACGATGACGTTTATGTGGGAGTTCCATAACGAAATCAGCCAAAATGGACAAACATCAGTGGGGACGCGACCATTATGCTTTAACGGATTACGGAGTTTGTCAAATATGCTCCGGGAATAGCCTGGTGCAGCCGCACCATCTGGAGCCTAAAATCACGTCTGTGTGCGAGCAGATTAACATGACAAACCAGTGTGTTTTTTGACCTGTAAAGCGCTAAATAATTTAAATTTTCAACCACTTGAAGTTGTGTCTTGCTACCGCGACCCACAACTTCAAGTGGGTGAAAATCACCCTTATTTGTTTAATTTAAGACCAAACATTTGCAAATCATGATGCAAAACATTTTTTTCGTTCTCAATAAGAGTGATTTGATCGGCTAATAAAATGGATTAAAACAACTAAAGTCGTGCTTAGAGCTTTAAGGGTTAAGACACATTATGAACTATAATTATGCTAGTGACATTTGTTACATTTTTCATCGCTTTACAAAATGCGAAATCAATCATTTCATACAATATAGCATACCTCAGGCCTCTACGTGTCGGCGTGGAGGCCCTGAATCACATTATGATAAGCTTATTATCCTTGTCAACATTAATCAGTGAGTTGTGTGGATGACACAGGGGGGCAGCACAGACCAGCATGCTGCCGGTCACCAACGACACTGTCTGTAGTGTGTAATCCCCTAATATCGCCCACTGCCATGACTCGAGCTAAGTGACCCAACAAACAGATCCGTATTACAAGATATCCCTATGACCGTCTTGTTCTGAAAACTTCAATGTGAGAGGGGTTGGCTAATAATTGTCACTCCACCCCTGCCGCATTGGTAGATATTGGTCACTCTCGACCAATAAAAAACAAAACTGTAATAAAATACGATTTCAGAAGGGAAGAGGGGAGGCTAAACTTTGATAAGAAGATTTGCCTTTACTTGCCTTTACTTACTATCTGGTTATCGCTTCAAAATGTAATACGTATAATATATGGACCTATAAAATGACTGCGGGATATGAAAGGACAAGGGAGATGATTCATGTTGATCATGTCTTTGACTGCTATCAATTTTAATTGTGGAACTCATTTACCGAATTTTGCCAAATAAATTTCAGGATAAACAATAATATTTCATGGAACTCTAAGGATTAATCTAGGCCCATATGTTAGTCATATACAATAATAACCCGTAAAATCCCAGGGAACATGATATTTTGACCTGATGTTGTTTTAATCAGCGTCTTGTGTTTTCTGGAATTCACCTTTTCTACCGGAGCATTGGAGGAAAACTTAATTGCAAACCCTGAATGTTGATCAAGCGTTGTCTCAATGACGGGCCGGCATTTGTGATGGTGGTCCTACATTGGGGCAGCGCTGGGCAAACAACTCACAGTCCATCCCAGGATTTGCTCGGATGTATGTTAAGCCATCAGATTTATAGCGGATTTTGTCCACTCTGCAGTAGATGGCTTATCTTGGCTTGCTATTTCAGCTAAGTTCAGTCCAAAGGACGCGTATCATCTTGCTGAACAGACGACCTATTATCACGTGCTATAATCGTTCATCTCTTTCTGAGGGCTGAACATCCCTATTGTACGCTAAGAGCCGATTATCGGACAAAATGAGTACTAAATCAATTTAAAACCTGAGGGTTCGAGAAGGTTGGTATATAACTTCATTATTTTCAACAGAATACATAAGCATTATGTATTGAGCATTATGTCAACGTCTCAAAGACGAGGGATACAGAAGCACTCTCCCCATAATATATAAAACGTAATTACGAGGAAAGGGAGGTGCCAATTCCTTTATAGACTGGGAAAAAGAGTTGTCATTATCTACGAGGAGGATTTGTCTATTAATAGTTGACCGTCCTAGCACCATAGTTCTCTGGTTTGAGGATGTAATTGTCTAATGATTCAATTAATTACTATTTTCGTCATGGATTCAGCTTGTAAAATAAAACTAACTCCTTACATGCTGTAGTCATATACGTATTACCACCATTTGGTAACTTAAAGCCCCGATACTTTTGACTTCATGGTTTGCACAATTGAAACAAGTTTACAATTATTGTGAAATGAGAAAGCTTCACAAGACATATTTTACAACCGTGGTCCATGTAAAACTTTGGGGAAGGTACATAAAGCATTTAACTCAGTATTGAGCCGGCGTAGTACAATTTTTTTTACTTAGTCGGACTGGCCAGCATTTAGGACTTTTGGCATTCTATTCAGAGTGTCAGGTATGCATTTAACGTAAGAAATTATGTATTTTTCAGTCTGGCCAGAAAATAAATGTATTGTTGTGCTCAAATTTATGCTGGTGAGCTGGACAATTTGCAACAATACACGAAATTTAAAACGTTGATAATTTTATAAAATCGTTTCTTCCATTCGCAGATTGACAGAGGCATTAGAAGCTTGCACGGAACATATCGTAAACGATGGGCACACGTCGTAGACGCTGGGCCAACTTTGAACCAACATTGGAACAGCGTCTGGTGTTAGCTGGGATGACAGTCACGTGATAATAACACGTGATAATGACACGTGATATTGCCGCGGGCATATTTTCGGTTCTATTAATTTTCCATTGGGGCTCCATTATCCAGCAGTCAGAGATGACACTCTCTGGCCGGCCAGTGGTCATGATACGCCGGTCAGCTTGTCTGATTCACCCCGTCGTTCATCCTGATTACGCGACTCACTGACTCTCAATGACCTCTGACCCCTCACCTCGTGACAGTGGGGTGACAGGGTGGGGTGACACAAAGAAAATAAAACACAATAATAACTTATAAGGTGTCGTTACTGAATGCCATCATCACTGAATTTATTTTTTGTCGATAGTGATAACTAAGCAAACATGAGGTGTGGAGCCCATGTTGGTTCATTGCTGGCCCAGATTTGTGACACTGGCCCAATGTAAACCCTTATGCTGCCGGAGCCGTATATATCCGTTTTCAAGCAAATTTCGGTCCAAATAAATTCAACTCCAATTTCTAAATTGTTTTATGGTAGATGCTTACTTGAGCTAATAATTACATTTTGAAAACGTATATTTTTGCATAATATCATTATGTTTCGTCATTTGGAGCTGGAAATTGCGTGATCAATTCCACCTTTAAATGAATAAAAAATAGTTCTAAGCAATTCAGCAGCATAAGGGTTAAAACAAAATTGCCTGAGCAAGTATTTGCTTGCATGGAAAACATATCATGTGGATCAAGTTAATCGGGATGTATGTTTAATTGCAGTTCTGCCAATCAAAACGGTACGACAGCCACGTTCGCTTTATGTTGGCTCAATTATTGGACAGCATCGCAGACGGTGGTCCAATTTTAATCAAGATTAAGCTAACACCCAATATTAAAATATACTTCTGAGAGAGATCACGTAATAATTATGTCAAGTAGGTTTTTATTTATATCTTAAATCATATGAAAATCAACGATATTTGGGTGTGGTGTTTCGGACAAGTCTCACGTCAATAGCGATATAATTATGCGATCTGCATTGAATAGCTAATAAATGACGCAAAGTTAAATTATTTTTTGTAAGAAATGCAAAAATCGATCCTAAAACAGACGTCATAAATCATCAATGCTTCTTATTACATGCTTGCTGTTGACAGCCTCGAATTGTTTAAATAGCCGCCATCTTGGAAACGACGGGAAGTGACGTCACTTCCTTCAGGCATTTCCCCGCTGACCTGGGGAGATTGATGTCATTTTTGACAATGGTCTGATTTCACTTTAATTACAACGGGGCGTATTATTCCGTGCACAATAGGCAGGGGTGGGTGGCGCCCAGGGGAATCCCCGGCAATATTCGGTCCTGCATAAAACTGGGCTGGTCCCGCTCCGCGAGCGGAACGACTTCACCAAAGGAGGTAAAATGTCTTTGTTTCGCAGAGATTCCAGTGGATGAGCAGCTGGCGGCTAGTTTAACCATCTGGTTTCAACAGCGTCTTTGAACAGCTTATTAATTTTACCTCTAGTCAGTTAGGATATATACAACTAATATAAAGATATGACTAAAAACTACATCTTCAAATCCATTTAGGGGTTATGCATAAAATAAAAAATGAAGAGACAAATAGCGTAAAAAGAACAAGAACATAAATGTTGCTGTTGTTCAGTGTGCGGATCTATCTGTCAGTAATGGTGTGTGACGGATTAGAGGGATCTGATTGTGGACGCGCTAGTCACGGAATCCGGATATTTGTGATCGCCCCCCCCCCTACCGTGCCTTGTCACAGCGGGATGATTGCTCATTTAAGATGTGCGCCTCTGATCTCGTGACCTCTATTCAAATCACCATACGATGCCATTTCACCCCTGGTTGAATTTCGGACAATGGTTTCAAATTCCCCTGTCCGATGCAGAGGAATTTGCTAATTGCTCCCAGAGAGTTGTTTTGGATTTGATTTGCAGCTTGGAGATTAAAGCTCCTTCAGACGTAGTGTTTTTTATTTAATCAGTATTTTGTGGAAGCAGTGCAATTATACGAGATCGTTGAATTCTAGTTTGTATTATAGTAAACAGAAAAAAAATATTGTTTTTAATAAATCTAACACAATATAAAGATATTCTTCCAGGGAATACCGTTACTATACTATACAAAAACAGCGTCTTTGAATACCACAGATCAAGGAAAATATAATATTTTCCTTGCACAGAAACGCTTCCTGAGAATTGTTCCCGGACTTTTTTCTGCAGGACGTTATTTTGATTTCACCAGTAACCGAACTACGGCCTATATCTGTCATGTATAACCTCGCCAATTTCAGTCGCACCAATGGATTCCTGAAACCATTTAATCAGCTATCCATTTATAAGCTATCCATAGCTACAGAATCCGCATTGTGTGATAAAAATCAAACACGCGATTTCCACATATTTTTGACAATTTGATTTAAATATATTTTATGCCGTTCCACAACATCAAGTGTGTGCAAATTGTACGTATTTGCTTAATTTAATAGCAAACAATTGCAAACCTTGATGTTTAAACAAACATTTCATTCTCAATATCTGTGATCTAACCTGATAATAAAATAAATTAAAAACGACTACAGTCGTGTTTAGCGGTCAAGTGAACCTCTTCTGTCATAGCACGTCAGTCTTCATATCGTCCGGATCCCAGTAAACACAAAACATTTGTAGAACATTTACACAACGTCGTTGTGTAAATGTTATACAAATGTTTTGTGTTTACTGGGGTACGTCGTCCTTGCTCAATTCAATATCATTTTCATGAACATAATCAAATCTACAAAATTCGCGTTGGTGATGCTAGCGTTATATGAACAATAATAATTATACAAATATGTCTTGCATATTCCTGATTACACATAGGAACGGGCTGATAATTATATATGGCATTATTACAATGTACAAAATTACATGTATATCTATGAAAGTGATATATATGATGACTTTAATGATATTATAAAACAAATTACCATGAAATCAATAACGATTAGTGTAACATTTATTTTTATATCGTAAGCATTATATCCTTAATATATACTGTAAGCTTATGTCGGTGAACATTTGAGGAATCGTAATTAATACTGAATTATCTGTGGAGTAGAACATTACATTTGATCAGAAAACAATCATAGAAACTGCTCGTTATTTACTGACGTTATTCCTCAAATAACTCTAGATTTTGGCATAAAATAGGCTCAATCTTCGCCCAATGTTTGTAATGTCCGCCCGCCATTGAGATATTGCTGCTGGCCTGCTAGTATTAGCCTGTTAGCTGGTAAGCCGAGTGGGCGCAGTATCACGCTATACTTTTGTCCCCATCCATTCCCCAGTCTGGACATCAGTAGTCCCTGTAGACGCCATGTAGGCAGTCGGCCTAATCCCCGCATGCATGCTTCTCCACATGCTGGCGTCATTTAGAATCTGACAAGCCAATGGTGAAACACTGCACAATCAGCTTGTCGAGCTCCGGAGCCATCACAAAAATCCCCTGGCTCCAAAAACCCACTGGTCCCCAGAAATAGCCTATTATGACCAGCTTGGTTTTTTCAGCATGCATGTGACATAGTCTCATGGTATTGATGACTAGCTGGCAGTCGACTGCTAGGCTCCGAGCTCGAATCCCGTGTGCCACACACCAGCCGACAAAAGACGTTGAAAAAATGTTGGATTAACGTTGGTCCACCGTCTACGACGTTGGACCCACGCTAAACCAACATTGATTGAACGTCCTGTGACTGCTTGGTAATCTTTAACAGACGGCGTTAAATTTGTGCTGGCCCACAGTAGTTACAGTCTGAGATGAAAGCAGGCAGAAGTCTAACAACACATGTTCTCTGGGATGGCCCATTACAGCCAGTCAGTGTAAACTGACTAGAAGCTCGATTCCATCCCTCAATTACATTGTTCTTACAAACTAGTTTTAAGCTTAACTTGGAACAGTCACAGACAGACACACTTACATTTATGTTACACGAGCTATTGGACATAACGTGTGTGGGCTTAGTGTGACCAATCCTATGGATCAGCTACATCACACGAAGTATCCCAACACGCATGCGCCGACTTTGTCCTTGTCGATACTTGTCTGCAAAGGTGTGCTGCGACACGTCGATTATAGTGCAATCGTTTGTTCATATCGAGCCATTCCACAGCTCTTTCACATGTTGCCAATCGCACAAGTTGCCTGTCTGACTTCCCCGTTCCATGCTTTTAAAAATAAAATACATAACGTAAAAAGTCAAATTTCTATCAAATTATCTTTGAGCGAGCTTGGAGCGATCGAACTTGAAGCGCATCATCTTTTTCTTTCTAAATGTTTCCATTCTGAACATTTAAAAAATATCAAATCAAATATTTTAACTAAATGTGCGGGTACATTAGATAGCATGAATAAAATACCGTGCATATTATATATAACCCATAACTAATTTTGCCTTGCCTACTTTTCGGTTGCTATTTCTTAGAAAAAATCAATTCCTGAAAAAGTCAGAATTATTTGCATATCAATAATTTCAGAATATTAGCCCCTGTGCCCTTATATAAGCTATGTCAAAATTATCCTGTTGGAATCAGTGAGAAACGCAACGTTTAAAGATAATTATAATACAGTCATGTTCTGAATTTGCATGCGTAGGTCACCTGTAGGCCTTCAGTGTACATGCAGTACAGGTTGATTGAATTCAATCTCATTACAAGACTATGGATACTACTTTAACACTCCCTGTTTCATAGATATCTAATCGATTTCTCAAAAATTCGCATTGCTTTACCAATATTATTAAATTAAAACTTATTTTACTCAGACGATCTTGATGGATTTTTTTTTTTGAATTTAAACTTTGAAGTTGTTTTTCTCAAAACCATAAAACAAGCACTCAACAAGTTATTGCACGGAGCCATTCAATTGCTGAACATTGCAATCTCCACCCCAACCCCAAGTGTAATATAAGAAGCCCCATTTTGATGGATTGTACCATTTATTTAAAACATGCCACGTGTTTCATAAATATAGGCCTACGACACGGGAGCTTAACACTTTCAACGCTAATCGCGACTATAAACGTTTTTAATCTGTTCTTTTAATCAGGTTAAAAATCACAGTTATTAGGAAATGTGTTCAAGATCAGCAGATGTTTTGTACCAAATGAATTACATATAAGCAATTTTCACCCACTAGAAGTTGTGGGTCGCGGCAGCGAGACACAACTTCTAGTGGGGGGAATTTAAATTAGATACCTTAGCGGACAAAGGGTTAACGAACCAACACAGGCCTAATGTATTTGGGTGCGAACCTAAGTTTCTTTATATCATTCTGTTTTGGATATTGGCTTGAGGTTTTTATCATCAAAAGTTATTATTGCAGTTTCTGATAATTGGTGGTATTATACCAATGCTGCATATAATTAAACTTTTTGCTCGTATAGCGCTGCGCTAATAATACATTACCTATATTTTCTCCTAACGAGAGCATGTGGAGATTTAATCTTCCCTCTCCCTTGTTTTATGTTTCAATTACAGTTCTAGAGCAAATATATGAGAGCTAAAAATGTGTAGGCCCTATCAGGCGTAGCTTTTTTTTCAATCGGAGCGTAATAAAACTCGTGGCGCAATTGGTTCAATCAGCCATTTTCGTCTCTTTCTGTCTCATCAAGCAGTCGGTATTTAACCGAACACAATCTTATAAAATAAGGCGTCTCAGATAAGGAGGCAGTTGAATAGCGGGCAAGAATAAACATGTGCAAACGTTGATGAGAGCAGATCCATATTATCTGCAAAAGAGCAGCTTCACGGAGAGCGCTGATCCCGAGGAAGAAGCCGTCCGAGAAAAAGGACAATGCATGCTAAGAAACACCGCTGATAAATGGTGTCAACCACGGCCAATAATTGGAGGAGAGCAAGTGGCTTTGTCTAGAGCGCGATGACAGATTAGTCATTTGCTTCCGAATGCGGATAGGCCCACACAGACGTTCACGCAATGTTGATTTGATGTTGGGCCGACGTCTGCCCAACATCGAATCAACATTGAATCAATGTCTCGTGCTTGTTTGGATTCTATTTTTAATTTCATTCGCAGAAAATTCACATTGATGAATCTAGAGTGCAATTTACATTTGCCTGTTCTATTCATGAAACTAACCACTGCTAACTGGTTAGGATTTGATGCTAAGTCACAGTTATTGTGAATTCAGAACATTGTATTACTGTAGGTCCAATTGATGGCGTGTTAGGCAGTTTTTCTTCACTGGTTGAGAAAACCCCCGTTGCATTACCGATCATTTATACCACATTTAGACATGACGCGGTTTGTAATATGCAACGATTATGCAATGTGGAGCACCGTTCTCACTAAAATGGGGACTGTGGACTGTGAGTCACAACTTTTAAAAATTCATGCGTGTCAGCTGCATGTTGCAGTGACGTCAGGTTACCATTTTTTCAAGGGTATTTAATTAGTATCCAGAAGAGTTAGAACAAGGTTGTGGAAGATAAAAACAAACAGAATATCAGGTCGATGTATATCAATTCTGGTAAAGCATTAGCTTTAATTTTCGGCTTTCCAGCTTTAATTGATGATTAATTGGTGGGTGGAGATGGGGAAATCAAACCACATCTTTTAGTCGTGGTTGAGTGTCACATAACTTTGGAGCAATGTGTTCTGCCCATATATCGAATGACCTGTTAAAACACGCATTTTCATAGCAACATATTTCCAGAGACAGCTCATGTATAGGCCTACCATAACATAGAAAAGGAATATGTAAAGGCTCAACGTTAGTATAGATTCAACACCATAAACTATAGTGGGGTGTCACCCCACTATAGTTTATGGGGTTGAGTCTATACTAACACCGTGTACTCGCCCACATTAGGTCTATCCACAATGATAACGAGATCAACGTTCATATTTTACCTCACACCTTCACATCCAGCAAACCTTATAATTAACCTTATACTGGGAAAATATGACCCAACATTGGTCCAACAATGGAGATGCAGGTACACAGGCGATGATCAGGAGCCCCGCGCATGATCATGGCTACACCGTTACCAGGTTACACAGAGAGGGGAAGATTACTTCTCTCTAGTTAAGGATTCATCTTCTCAAAATGACGTGAATAATGGCTGAAAACTAGTGTTTCCTGACGCCTGTAAATCGATTTATTTTCATGCGTGCTCCTCAATGGTTTATCGCTTACACGTGCGCCTATCTGTGGTGCGCTAGTTTTATTGCTGACAGTATTATAAATGATGCCTTAACTGTAAATCGATTCATAACTAATAAGATGCTTATCACAGTCGTATTGATGCTTACATCTGTGACTTGGCTCACGGAAAAGATCATGGGTGAATGGCAACCATGTTAATGCCTGATACAAACAACACCAGGTGTTCACAGCTTTATATGTCACATTTTTTTTACCTTTGCAACAAATTCAGACTGGGCACAATTCGTGGAAATATGCCTGGTTAAATGCTGTAGGCAAATTATGTTAATTTATGGCATACAGTGTTTTTATGGGTAGTTCGATATACTGAACCCGAATTTGCTGTATGCCAAGCGTGAAAATGTCTCAAAATGTCTCAAAAGAGTGTAATCCAAAATGGCCGCACTCGAAGGCTAAAATTCCATATATTAAACAAAAACATGACATGATGCTAAGAATAATATTTTTCATATGGTTTCATATATGGGTAGCATGCAAATAAATCATTATTTCTAAAAAATCGAGAAATTTCAAGATGGCCGCCGCCAAAAATCGAGATTTGATGAACACGATACAAGCCTAAATTATACACTGGATATACACTGTACAGAACCCAAATGTATTGTATACCAAGCATGGAAATGCCTCAAAATGCCTCTAAGTTAAGATACACAAAATGGCCACCCATGAAACGTAAATTTACATGCACATTATATATTTAAGTAAACAAGATATAAGAACCAGCGAAATATCTTTTTTTGTGTGTGTTTTCTGATTTAGACATTCAAATAAATTATTCAGTTTCCAGATAGAATGTCCAAAAGATTTTAATAGAGGTCATCTATCCACAATCGTCTTTTTTAAAGAGAAATAATTTGTTAACTAGTAAAATCATTTTTAATTGCTTGTGCTCATGTAAAAATGCAAATATGTCGACTTCTACTGGTTTAAACTTTGCAGATTGTAGCTGTATCCAATAGTATGCAAATATATTTCACTGCATCAGCTCGGACTGGCATGATACAAGCCCGTTGTTGGGTAATCGTTGTCACTACTCACTACTACATTTGTCATCGTACTCTGCATAGCAAGGTCGTCATGCTGGCATTTAAAAAAAGTGTAGCAATAAAATGCATTATGGCATAGTGCACCTTTTTAATCTGTAATCGTTCCTGTCAATGAACTTAATTATTGCAATCTAATCCTCACAGGTCAGTCTGTTCATTTTCAATTTCTTCTCCCGACCATGACAGTCATATCTGTTAATTGCATGGATCACTGTGTTCTTTCAGAATATCACACAGTTATTTCAAACTAGAAGCGTAGCGCCCGATTGAGGCGGGAATTGCGGCAGCAACTCTCATCTAAATAAATTTACACTCACTTGAGCTTGAGGATCGCGTTAGCGAGACACAACTTCAACTGAGTGGAAAGTCATTATTGATTCAGAACAGCATAACATACAGTTATAATCCCCTAACCTTATTACATATATCCTAATAGTCTAATGGTCGCTAGCAGCTGCTCCGAAACGTCTAATTGTTCGAACAGCATCTGTGTTTCTTTGAAATTATCACTTATGTGACTTATGTGGGATGAATTAATTACATTAATGTTGCAAATCGCGAATCTTTATTTGGAGAAAATTCGAATCATATTCAATATGATATGACAATATTTTCAATATGATTACTTGCGGCTGGAATCGTGACAATTCTGTTCACTATGGTCATTGGCCATGGATTTATGCACATTTTAAGCACACATTATGAAATATTGCAAACAGCGATCCCCATCTCCCCCTGCTTCTGTTTCATTGACTGCTAAATTGATTAAATCCTCAAGAAATGATGTTCTAGCACCATGGACGATAGATTACTGTTAAACCGAAAATGTGAATCTGCTTTGCAAAGGCAGACAGCAGTAACTGCTTACTGTTACTGCTGCTTGCCTTTGCACTAGAGCAGTTGTAGGGAGATGACAGTTGTGCTGTGATAGAGCCCGTGTCACACCCAAGTCGTCAGAGGTGGTGACCTGAGGTCAGCTCGCCAGACAGAATGGCGCCTGTGTCTCCAGTTATGGCTGACACGACCTACTAAAATAGAACTCCCACCTGACCTACAATCCCTTATTGCCCAAATGTGCTCACATAATTCAACATTTTGGGATTTAAACAAATAACTCAATAGTTTGCAGGACTTGATACAGAACATTGGCATATTGTGCATAATATTTTAGCACGAAGCACTGGAAATAAACGGATCATACACAACACAGAACTGTACAGTTCTTTTGTACAGAACAGCAATGAATCTCTGGAGCAGTACATAAACACTACGTGCCGAGAAATATACAAAAAATTGCTCACACTATTGCACACAATTTTCTTATTTTTCAACTTTGAACAATATCAGAAAACTATCTGGGTTTAGTGCTAGGATTATTTGAAATTACATAGTTATTGCTTGTTTGGAACACAACAATATGGTATTCATCCTGAAGCTCTTACAATTGCAGATCAATCGGGTATTTGTATTTACAAGATAGGGTAGGCCTACTTTTGCAAATCTCCCCATGATGCATAATTTCAGGTGTCTAGCATGACAGGAGTCAATCGTAAGTAAGGTAACTGAATATACCCAACATGCAAAATGTAAAAAAAAATAGCATAAATAATAATAATAACATAGATGCTTAGTAATTTTACTCAATAGGTATTTTCAATGTGTATAAAAAATAAAACAACGACTGTTGGATATTATCTTTATAATAGTAATCCTTTCAGTTAGGGATTAGTGTATGTGTAGTCCAGGCTGTTAGGGGTTTCTTTGTGCACTTTTGGAAGAAATTGCCATTTTTTGCCCAGATGATCAGTAACCTGTACTCTTTCGATCCTGATATAGCGCAGTCAATTCTAACACGATTAACACCCTATTAGCCTGTAATTAGTATCCATAATTAGCAAAATTAGGACAACAATCCAGAGAAAATAATATCTCAAGAATCGGTGGGTGGATTTTATCGATTTTAAGTTTAATTGGACAATTCCGGACATTAAATAGCGCATTTAAAATGTTTCAAATTATGCTAAATTATTTGATATATTATTGAAAAAGCCCATCATCTGTAACCTTTCATTTGAGGGTTTAATGGAGAATTTATCTGATAACCGGGGTCGTAATTATTCGGACAAGTGGTCCACCCATAAGTTGTCTTTTCCGCACATGTGTCGTAAACGGATCAACGCTATGATTTTAATTATTTTATTTTAATACACTGTGTATTTTAATGTTGCACAAAATGTCATGCACTATTATATATTGCATAAAGGTCAAGGTCAATCAATAACTTCAAGGTCAAAGTCAAGGTAATATTCGAAATATATTTGGAACCTGGTGGTTTTCTTTTGTGATGGTCGTATATGACATCGAATTAATCTTTTTACCATCACATGTTTAATGCAAATTTCAATTATGTGATAGAGTTTATTTCAACGTGAAAGTATGTTTTTATCTAAGCAATAAATAAATAGATTAGAGACTTGTAATGCATACATGAATGGCAAAACAGACCACGTGGTGAACCTGTCAATTTAGCGATACAATCGTTGATGCAAAATATTGCTCGGTTATTCAAGCAAGTAACGTTATCCTACTGGGACCTTTAACGTTTGTCAATATTTATACACTGCTGAAAAGCAAATATGACAGCTTCCACAGGCTCTGGAAAACAGAACTAAAACTGGAAATCTTACTCAAATTTGTGCAGCGTTTAAATTGAGTCTTTGTGCAGCCTTCTTGGTAATTGTTATTATGCTCAGTGATTCTCGATTCATATTATTGATTTATGATACAGACCTACAGGGACAGTTATTATTGTTTTAAATAATTTTTTTGTAATAATAACTGATCTACACGAACCGAGTTAGCTTGAAGGATAATTGTGTACTAAGCAGTCTTGATGAAGAATATTTCCTTGTCATACTGACATTGCAGGGTGAGGAGAAAGTATGTTTGTATGTTGATGAGTGTGGAAAAAAAAGTATTTAAACATTCAGCTTGTTAAAGCGCTATGATATTATTCCAACAAACCATCCAGAGAAACTAGACAGCCAATGTTAAAGAACTCGTTGATATGTTTAACAGCTTCCACCTCTCCTCCAATCCCCAGAATGTGTGATAAAATTTGCCTGCCAAGCAATAAGTTATAGCTGATATTAAAGATGTACATTTTATTTCAGTTTCGTGATTAGCTTTTAAGTATGAAAATACATACAAACCTTTCCAAGACAGACATGAAATGAACAGAAATCCATCTTGGCTGCCAGTTTGGATGATGGTGCATGTGATCATATCAATACATTCCTTAACGAGCCGATGCTATGTTGATTTATTGAACAGCAATGGTTCACGCAACACCAACATACACTATATACAGTATAATAATTTCGATAATAAAATTTACCAATTACTGGCATTCTCCTTATGTCATGTATGTTGAGCAAGAACTCTCTTCTATAAAGTGTGATGGTGTTGTTAGAGATACTGAGTAAAGTGCCAAGGCTACACCACTTTCTAACCAAGGATTGGTCTGCGTACCAAGCTCACACCTACAAAAGACAATCTCCATAGAAACTGGGATACATTTCAGAGTAATTAAACCAGCATTTTTTTTTAAATCTTAGCTCTCCTAGCACTAATTATTATTAGAAGAAACGTATTATCTTTTTAATGAAAAATAAACAGTGGTCAACTCTGACAAGCTGCATGTAACGCTTGGAGTGGACACGACTTTCCGCTACCTTGCATTACATAACATATGTCAGGATATGTCATCTCCCATGATGCGTGTTTTCTCCACATTCTATGTTATTAAATGGGATATGACAACACCTCTTTCATGGCAGGATAGGTAAAATGTCAGCATAATAGAAAGGGTCAGCTCATTTCACCCCACCCCATCCCTCTGCAGTCCCGTATGTAAAAAATGATGTAGCACTAGGCTCAGTGTCCATTTATGACACCAACATCATCGAAGAATTTGTTGTGTCTCTTTATTCAAAACCGTGTCATCATTCAAGAAAGTAAAACAATCTTATCCAGAGTGTCTCTGTTTATTTCGCCATCGCAGTCCAGGGTGTGTGGCCGTAGTGTTATATTCAGTTTGTGCAACCTTAACACTCGCATGAAAAATACTATAAACATTTCTCCCTTCACCAGTGGGAATTCTCGATCTCTTGCTGACCTGACATCTCGATAGGCCTATGTGAGAGGAGCTCTCACACCTACGAATTTAAAATCAGTTTTGACTATTTCAGGCCAGTGTTGTTTGATGTGTGTGTTCCGATTATCAACATGGCTTATTTTGCACTTCCCTCTACGAGTATGTGGAGGCATGCTATGGACGTTTTGTTACCCCGCCACCCTCGTCCAGGACGAAGGAAAAAAACGTCGAAGTCAGAGGTTACAGCAGATTAATGCTTTCTAATAAAGGTTTTATGCATCATTGATTGTGTTTGACAAATAAGGTTTAAAATATGTGATATTTCGCCATAGACGTAAGTATCGAATATACATCAATTGCTTAGACTAGATTTCATTTTTAAATTGACACTGTGTCACTGACCCGGTCATATAATTAAAATTGACACATTGATTATTTTCGTGTGTCAGAAGGAAGCACAACGAAAAGGAATTCATCTGGTCTCAAATATATTCCTAATTTCACTTTAAAAAAAAATAAATGAAATAGACTGAATTATTCCTCAGATGACAATCCATACATTAGGCATCTGTGGTATAGCTAACCCATAAGTAGATCACTTGTCTAGATCATAATGATCCCGGTTTTGGAGATACAGATTACATTATGCCATCAAAGTAAAGCTCTTAGATTGGTGTATAACGGTTTTTAATGCGAAATAATTATATATACTTTTAAACATTTAATATGAACCTTTTGTTCTGAATTTTTAAACTTTGCTCACATCTGACCTTGACTAAGCCGTATCACGTGACCTTGACCACTAATTATCCCAGGAATATTTTTATCGTGTAGGCTATACGTTAAGTAAATAACACAACCAAAGATCATTAAAATCGATCTACCGATTCTTCAGATATTATTTTTTTCGTATTTTTTCGTGGTTTTGCTAATTATGGATACTCATTAGATGCTAATTAGGTGTTAATCGTGTCAGAATTGACTGCGCTATATCCGGATCGAAACTGTACATGTGACTGATCATCTGGGCAAAAAATTGTGATTTCTTCCAAAAGTGCACACACTCGCTCTATTTCGACCCTAACAGCCTGGACTAGTGTAGATGTTATAATTAAAAGTATCATATCGTTTTTACTACTTTTTTGGACATACCGTAGTTGTGTATCTTTTTATATAATAAACAACCCCAGCGTTCATAGGTTTTAATTAGGCTTCTACGCTTTCCAGAGTGTATTTTTTGCTACAATACGTGGAATACTTTGTAGCAAAAATACATGAGACACAATTTTAATAAAGGGTTGTTTTTGTTAATCTAACATACGACATTAGTGGGAATCCATTCTCGGCAAGAATCAGCATAGAATGGATTCCCACTAATGTCGTATGTTCGATTAACAAAAACTTGAATTAAAATCACAATTATAATACGTTTGACTATCATAATTGATATATTTTAATTTTCTAATAATGGTTGACAGGCCTGGTAGAGGTAGTCTCGACCTGTTCCCGTCAACCAAAGTTAAAAACATGTTACTGAACTAATAATAATAATGATATGGTTTAAATGTTTGCATGTGGATAGTAAAAAAATAATAATTACAATATGACCACGCGTGGAATTGAGTGGACGTGTCGTATACGATTCGTACACAGAACTCCACCTTGATACCAAATATCTTGTACAAGACTTTCGAATTTCACAATACGAATGTATGAAATACATTTTGAGGGGAAATCGTCAACTTTGTATAAAACCAAATCACCCCCAGGATACCTGTGAGGATGTTTTTAGTTTATAACATAGTCATCAACAAAATCATGACCGATAATTTAGTGTTTCGTCAAACATTACACCTAAATGTAAACTCGGCAGTAATGATTTTGGTTTTGATATTGCTATTGTGTAGAACATGCCCGGATTCGGTGACGAATGGCAACTGTTTTTTGGAACAAAATATTGGCGAATGTGGCGATTATCACGTGAATATTCTGCGAGAGAATCACCATACTAGTCCCCGATTTGTGGCAAACTGCTCGCCTAATTCTCCAAATCCATGTATTTACCAAATATTCCTCAACTGTTCGCCATTTTCAGTTTTTTTGGTGACAACTTGGCGAACAGTGGCAAGCTGTTGACGTACATTTGGCGAGCCCGGCGTTTAGTTTGCCATAGCTTGGTGAATATTAGAGGAAAAAACAACTATTTGTGGATTTTGGTCAAATATTCAGGGTCCCTGAATAGTCGCGAGGATTTTAAACATTTTCTAAACTTCGGGAGAACGTTTGGCGAACACAGCGAACGTTTGACGAAAAAGGAGAACGTTTGGGATAACTTGGGGAATGTTTGGAGAAGATTTAGAGAATTTCACAAATTTTGCATTCGCCAAGTTAATAGTCGCCACCCCGGTGATTATCAAAATGCATGTTTTGTTCATTGGGTCGTCTTAACCACTGAAGGACCAAAGGGAAGATGGCTATTAAAAATTGATAATAACTGAACAAGAAATTATTTATTAAAAAAATATCTAATTTCCCTCGATTTTTCTGTTTTTTTTATGCGGTAAGATATTTATGGTATTTGATAGCACAAATGTCATAATTACGAGTCATAAGGGTAAAGTAATAACGGATAGACTATAATTCCCTGCCCCACACCCTGGGGGACAGCACTGAGGGTTATTTCACATTTCAGCAAGAGTCGACCATCTTATTGTACAAAATCTTTGTGGCTATCAACATTTTGGCGGTATAGCTTCGCTCCTGACTCTGATCACTGGATAGGCATCTTCGCTTCACAGATGATTTATGTTTATTCCATCACACATCACGCAACACAATTGCAAGATTTATATGTATGTTGTAAATATGTATTAAATTAGAGCTACAAAATAATTAGACTCTACAACCACTGATAACCTAGCTGTTGAATTTTTACAATCTTTGGTGAATTATAGCGAAAAACTAGTATAATTTTATGTGATTTTACAGAACTAACCCTGTTGCACATACATGTGTATGTACATGTATCTTTATGACAAATAAGTCAGTATGATTTTTAATTGTGTCACTCACTCACTCACTCACTCACTCACTCACTCACTTACTCTTACAATCTTACTCACAATCAATCAATCAATCAATCAATCAATCAATCAATCAATCAATCAATCAATCAATCAATCAATCAATCAATCAATCAATCAATCAATCAATCAATCAATCAATCAATCAATCAATCAATCAATCAATCAATCAATCAATCAATCAAGCAATCAATCAATCAATCAATCAATCAATCAATCAATCAATCAATCAATCAATCAATCAATCAATCAATCGATCAATTGATCAATCAATCAATCAATCAATCAATCAATAAATCGATCAATCGATCAATCGATCAATCAATCAATCAATCAATCAATCAATCAATCAATCAATCAATCAATCAATCAATCAATCAATCAATCAATCAATCAATCAATCAATCAATCAATCAATCAATCAATCAATCAATCAATCAATCAATCAATCAATCAATCAATCAATCAATCAATCATTGAGTGTTAAGGAGAGTTATTTGCGTGTGATATTTATTAGAATTACAGGACCATAGAGATACTGTGAGTGTGGGTGTGAGTGTGTTAGTGTGTGAGTGTGTGAGTGAGTGAGTGAGTGAGTGAGTGAGTGAGTGAGTGAGTGAGTGAGTGAGTGAGTGAGTGAGTGAGTGAGTGAGTGAGTGAGTGAGTGAGTGAGTGAGTGAGTGAGTGAGTGAGTGAGTGAGTGAGTGAGTCAACGTATGGACAAAGGCACTTTATACAGGTGTATAGATAACGCTGTAATATACGTCTATACCATTGTGAAGAATGACGTACCTCTGTTCCAATCTCTGAGCTGTTTAGAGTTAATAAGAGTCTCTACCCAGCAAAGCCGAGACGTTGATCCAATGTTAACTTAAACATTATGACAACATTAGATCAACGCTCATGTTTACTACAAAGTAACTCCATTGCAGCTACCTATATGTAACCTGTATTATGAGAATAAAATCATTTCAATCGATAGTGCTGCATTGGAAATGAGGAGTTAAATTGCTGCAGCGATCGATCTGCAGCTAGGTCCCATGGGGGAAGTCAAAATAACAAGGTGCTATATCACAGAGCAACGCTGGCCTAATGCTGGGTAAAGATGAGACAAACTAGGATATACAGACACTGCTTGGCCAACCATTTGTAATTTTATCTCCTGAATTAAAGCTGCAAGGCTTGGGAAGCCTGGTCAACTGTTAGCATACAATGATGAGACTCAATTGACGGTAATCTATAACAGAAGCCAGAGAACGCCTAGCTTTTTCCAAGTTATCTTTTGTGATGTGGCTCATTTTTTAAACAAGAATGCGACTATTATGTGACATGTGATTGATTTTATTTGAATAAACATATGGCCACATAAGGTTGTTTATGACTATATATAATTGATATTTGACAGCTGGGAGGATATATAATTGATATTTGACAGCTGGGAGGCATGTTTCAGAAGCGCATATCACTGAACATGTCGTCGCCTCGGAGCTAAAGGATCCTATCTGCCACTCTGACGAGTGTCAGATAGGATCCTTTAGCTCCGAGGCGACGATGTATAACCCTACGATCCCTAATTTTGATCTATAGATTTAGGCCATATCAAACATTATCACCGTTACCAATCTGCGTACATAACCAAAAATGGCATGGCCCAACACCTGAAGAGAAGGGCACGTGGCGCTTGGTAGAGCGTCTGACTGCCTCGCCAGTCATGCATGCGTCCCGGGTTTGAACCCCGCTGATCCTGTGTGGGTTTTCCGTTGAAATATCCTTGTTTCTCCCTTCTCAATGTGACTAGAGGTAATGGCGGCCTCGTCGAGTAGGCATATAAGGTCGAAACCAGTGTATCGACGTTGTGGCGCTGCGCGCTCCTTCACCAACACCAGAAACAATCCCGGTAATACAACTCCTTTAATTAGCCTGGTGTTTGCTAAGATATATAACATATTTGCATAAACTGCCTTCAGATGATGATTGGAATAACGCATCTGAAAACAAAATAATAATAATACTGTCAATACCAAGAACAAACTCAACCACACGCATGCTCCACAATTTATATTGTAGACCCCCTTCAACAATTGTTGGTGGACCAGCAGCTTAATTAATTACTCCATGCTTCCACAGTGTGGAGAGCCCTCAAGTGGTTCTGAATCTATACTCGGTAGTACAGATGTCCCGCTGACATTATAACTTCAGACAATACCTACAACAGCTCAGTTTGGTTGAGCCATACGTTAATATGACGAGGAAAGTGGGAACACTTACATTTTAAACTCTAAGAAAAATAGTCCGAATTTTTTTTTTTTTTTTTTTTTTTAAATGAGGGATCGATGAACATAGGCCTACTAGTGAATTATGAACCTGCTTAGTACTGTCTTTTGACTCCTGGAAGTTCGGTTGCTGAAAACATACTTTTGTCTCCTAAGGGCATCGCTTGAGCTCCTCAATGTTGACTTCCTGTAGGCTTGCATTTGGCTCATAAAGGCTGATTTCTAACTAAAGGCTAGCATAATACATAATCATTTCGTTGGTATATTCCGGAGCAAGACATAAATTTAATTTGAAATACTCTTTGATCCCCCCCCCCACACCTATTGCATTGCCCTTAACTGATCCCTGTATATAATAGTGTTTTTTATGGAATAAAAAACGGTTTATCCAAAATCAATATTGTTATTAACTACACATTTAAATTGTCATACTCTTAATCCACAACATATATTTTATGCAATGGTTTGAGCAAAATTTAAGTGGACACTGACTTGTAGTCAGCGATGTGAATAAAACACATTACCATAAGCTGCCAAAATAAGACAATAACCTAATCATAGCGTATCTCCATTACATTATCTTTTCAAATATTTGACCGGCATAATGTTATTCAAATTCATTTGAGTTTACTGCATATTGTAATAGGTAAACAGAGTACGGGTTTTCAGCACGTCACGTATTCACCTCGTTATCGCCATCTTTGTTCAAACCGTCCACATCATCTGCATCAACAAATATGGCGCTGTTTGATCAAGCTGGGTGCGCACCCTATGTGATATCAAACGTCCATACAATGCCGGGCTAACGTGTACTGTGCTGGCCCGACACTAAGCCGCCGTCTGACGTCTCGAGATGTCGACTACTCTAATCTCATTACCTCTCCACCTCCTAGATCCGTATATTACGTTTTCAAACGCATTTCACACCAAAAATAGCGCCACTGAAATCGTGCCTGCTAGACAAAATAAGAATATTGTTAGTCACATAATTATTTTTGAGCGATATTTTTTTCGTCAATTTGAAGCTGGAAATTGCGTCAGCAATTCCAGCTTCAAATGACGAAAAAATACTCACTGCGAACTCAGCAGGCAAAGGGTTAATCTACAGCGGCCCAGACACCAAACAGTTTCTTGTGCTCGTCTCACTTAAAAGAAAGGCTCGTTTAATGACAAATATTGGGGACGAACACAGAGCTGGAATCGCTCCGAGAACGATATCGATGACGAGAGTGATAGGAGCGGCCATGTTTTAATTGTAATCCGGACGGAATGGATGACCGGCTGGGCCGCAGCGCCAAATATTTGCTAATCCATTCAGGACCAGTCGATCCCCCTTCTGTTTGCGCACACGCCAACTGTTACGAGTTTTGGGCATAATAGGTCCTGTCGCTGAAGCAAATTAAGCGTAACACATTTTGTCGGCCATGAAAGTGAAGTGGACGCGCTTCTGGTGTTTACCCGTGAATAACAACACCGGGCAGAAAGTCTCGCCGGATAGCATGCATTCATGCTCGTTATAATACATATTTGTCAGTTCCCCTCGGTCTAGCTGGGTATGCATATTATGGATGAGCAACTGTATGAATGTTGGGAACAAATATAACACACCACTTGCTGAAACGCCGCTTAAAGTGGTGGAATAAAAACCACGATATAAATAATTATCATAGTTTAAGTCATTTTCATTTAATATCCATTGCATATAGAAATTATATTTTGAAAAAGTAATTACACCTGGTGCTAATAACGGTCACTATGATATATTTGCCAAGTTTGAGCGCCAGTTAAATCCGACCCTTATTTATTTATTATTGGACCACATTATTATGCCAGATGGACCCAGAGCTAAAACAGGCATATGATATATTTTCCCTAATAAGACTAGTAAGACACCATACACAAATAGTCTCTTTTATTTAATCACCTTTTGATAACGTTGCCATATTTTGAATATGGCCAATAATTATTCACATGTCTTTGTAACCTTTTGTAATTTCCTTCAATATTAGCACGCAGACCATCTTAGTTATTGCCTTTCTCATGGCGGCAAATGAGTAATAAGAACTTCATAGATA
>OZ024903.1:69404239-69461739 GCA_964017125.1 Flabesymbios commensalis
CCAGAGTGTGGGACAAGCCCGTGAGCTCCGGCGTGACAGGCATTAAGTGTAACCACTGCACCAGGGCCACAGTAACATGAGATCCCCTGGTAAAATGGAACAGCCCTGCATAATCAAAAGAGTCATAAACCTTTTAAACCACAGAGAACACTGCGCTCGAGCACAGAGCAACTTGTGGTAGTTTAAAAGTCCAGACTGAAAAACTTCGGTGCCAGGGGTTTTGCAACTGCGGTTCCAGCACTCTGGAACAGTTTGGAGATCTAGATCCGTCAGCAGAAAACCCTGACGTCTTCTAGAATGTCGTTAAAAACTCATTCATTCATTCATTCATTCATAAGGTGGACATAGATTTGTGCACACTTGCATACAATTCAAACCAACACTAATAAATTAACTTTTTTGCATTATTTTCCTTTTTTCAACACACTCTGTCGTCATTAAAATTCAACATTTATTCATATTAACAATAATTCTTAGAAAATGATAAAAAATTATCGTCGGCAAAGTATCAAACTTGAAACTTTTAATCCAATATGACGATAATATCAGTTTCGGCGAATTTTCTTTGAAGGCACGGCATGCAATCTTGGTCTATTTAACTCTAATTGGTGTCTAGTTCGTACGACACTGTTGTCAAGGAAATGAAATGAATCGGGCTTTAGGCCACTTTTGTGCACATATAGGCTAAACTGGGCCAGGAGAACCTCCTGGGGATGGTGAGATGATTGAGATGACACTGTCCTCCAGACAAAGGATTCAAAAGTCGAGCCCTGGCGGTCTGAGGCCGAGCACGCTACCTCTCGGTCACAGAGGCTGCCCACAATACTGACTTTCACACGTGGATGGGGAAGGAACATTTTTTGTTTCTTTCAAACCGCCGAGACCGGGAACCGAACTATGGCGTGAAGGGCAGCGGTGCTAACCACTACCCTAGGGCCCCCGTCCACTGTTGTCAAGGTAGTGGTCACTTTAATTGTAATCCGGTCCGATCAAGAATATGTCCATCAATATTGTTCAAGCAAGTGTACAACAATTTATAAAAATGAAATGAATCGGGCTTTAGGCCACCTTTGTGCACATATAGGCTAAACTGGGCCAGGAGAACCTCCTGGTGATGGTGAGATGATTGAGATGACACTGTCCTCCAGACACAGGATTCGAAATTCGAGCCCTGGCGGTCTGAGGCCGAGCACGCTACCTCTCGGTCACGGAGGCTCCCCACAATACTAACTTTCACACGTGGATGGGGAAGAAACAATTTTGTTTCTTTCAAACCGCCGAGACCGGGAACCGAACCCCGGACTCTGGCGTGAAAGGCAGCGGTGCTAACCACTACCCTAGGGCCCCCGCCCAACAATTTATAAAAGTTTTCTGCATTGAGCAATTTTGTCCTTGTTTGGGCGTCCGGAGCTAATATTGACTTTTGTTTCGCAATAGACAATATGCCTTTATAATTATGGTTGTCAGGTAACTTTAGTTTCTTAAATTTGTGTAAGGCATTATCTCTATCATAGATGGCTAGCAAAATTCCGTTATACATCCAGGGGTCAGATCTTTGTTTAAGACGCACTAATTTATAGGAGCGATGCCATTCATCACCGACACATACGAATACGAGCACAAATACGAGCGGCAAAAACCCTCTTATGTTATTTTGGTGTTCACGTGTATAAATTGCGAAATATTCTAATTATTTTTTCTCATTTTCAATTAATATTGAAAAAATTATAAAAAAAACATTCTCAAATTGAATAATTTTAAATATTTTACCTTCACTGGAATTTTAGTTTTTGTGTTTTTATTTTCAAATATAGTGCAAAATAACTATTAACGTTATAGTTGTATTATATTATAGTTAGGTGCCGCACTTTATCACGTTTATGTGTATGTGAACTATGCGTCCTGTTTGCCGTGCCGTGTGCGTCCAATATGGCATGTGTTCTATATTCATATCAGTAAACTTAGCTCTAGTGAGGTAAAAATAGGAGCGCATTTTAAAGCACTCTGGAGAAGCGTCATAATCATAATGCACCTCGTTTTCAGTGTACCCAGCACAATTCGCCCCTGGCAGCCAGGGTGTCATAATGTTCAACTCACATTTAGAAACACTTATAGATGCTAGGGGAGATTTACTAGAAATGAAAGCACTGGACGTGTTTAAGAATTGGTAACATTTACAACAACAACCGAGTGAGGAATAAATGTTGTTTGTACATAACAGGGACTGACGGAGTACGACATGTTGATCAGAGCAAACTAGGTTTCATTGCATTACCACTGGGCACACGATGTTGTTGCGACGTTGTGTCAACGTCATTGACGTTGATTCAACGTCGCAACAACATCGTACGTCCAGTGGTTCGGTTCGATTCAAGGTTGACTTCCCCGCCCGCGGTCGATGCTCAAACTTCCGGTTCTTCCCTCATTGTCATCAGACTATCTGTAATTTCCTGGTCATGTAATGCGAGTAGTATGGCTTGAAAACACACTCGATCACCAAGATCAATAGCACTATGAGACACAAAAACAAGTAACTGATCAGCTTTTAAGTAAGCAGTTACTTTCTTCATAATTTTCCCGTTGCTTGGACGTTTTCGCGTCACTTGGACGTTTCCTTGCGTCCTTGGACATTTCCACGGAGTGCAATATACAAGTGTGGTGCATATTATCTCGACGACTTCCGTTTCGTCGCACAACAATCTGATCAGGAGGCAGAATGATGGGCAATTAAGAATCCAGCGACAGCATATCATAATTATTGACGAGAATACCACTTCAACATACTGCTCATATATACTATGTCTCCCCAGTATATTTTTGGTTCTATCGGCGTCGGCGTGCACATTTTCCGGCGTGTACATTTTCCGGCGTGCACATTTTGATTTCCCAATATGTCAGGAACTACTTGTCTGATTGTCTTCAAATTTTGCACACAACACCTCAAGGGGGTCTAGATGTGCATTTTAGGGTATCTGTACTTTGGGCTACTGTTTGCTTGGTACAATAGCCTAATTAGTTGTTTTCAAATACATTTCTGAACCATATATACCTGTCTGATTATCTTCAGATTTTGCACACAATACCAGTCCTCAAGGGGTCTAGATGTGCATTTTGGGTAACTATACTTTGACCTACCTCGGTTTAGTATTATAGCCTAATTAATTGTTTTTAAATACATTTCTAGACCATATCTCGGGAACTACTCGTCTCATTGTCTTTACATTTTGCACCCACATCTAAGAGTTCTATATACGCATTTTGGGGTAACTGTACTTTCGACTACTTTTGGTTCAAGACATATTTTGACCTCCTTTTAGTTATCTCAGGAACTACTTGTCTGATTGTCTTCAAATTTTGTACGCAACACCTCTAGGGGGTCCAGATAATGTGCATTTTTGGGTTATTGTACTTCGACCTACTATTAGTTCAGTACTATGGCCTAGTTAGTTGAATTTAAATATATTTCCGGACCACATCTCAGGAACTACTAGACTGATTGTCTTCACATTTTGCACACAACACCTCTAGGTGATCTAGATGTGCCTTTTATGTTAACTGGAGTTTAACCTACTTTTGGCTCAGTACTTATTACTTGAAATTACACTAAAACACTGTAATATGCAGCCTAGGTCCAACAAACACGAGGCATTGGCCCACTGTTATTTAAATGTTTTAAACTTTAAAACAACGGTTTCAGTGGGCTGTTTGTTGGGTAACCTGTCACATGGGCGATAATATGGCTTCAGGCATCCAATATGGGCGATAAAATGATATTTACTGATGTAGGAGTAGCCTTCTTCAATTTTTCTCAGTCGTTTTGTGCAAATTTTTTCTTGGATCATTTTTTCATCTCTCTCCCCCCCCCCCGACATCACTGAGAATTTGGTGGAGTTTTGTTGTGTACTTTGTAAATTAGTATGGAGTGGCATAGATTATGGGTCAATATTTCTCCACTGGAAGCATTGCGTTACTGCTCAACACTTATCATGCTGTTTTGACGCCATCACTCTTGCTCGATACTGTTATCATTACTACTCGACATATTTGTAATACTGTTCAGCAATCCGTGCTTTAATTCAATATGTTTTGTCCTATTTCATAATCGCTTCATTAGTATTCAATACTTATTAAAATTAATTACTATTAAAATTAATGGCGTCCATCTTGTCTTTTACACACAATGCAATAGTAAAAGTACTTTTTGTTCATACCAATATGTCGGAAATACAGGAAACCCCATGGTAGACATCAAAATCATAAATCTGCTTCTATTCTGTCGAAAGTGACGTCAATTTAGTATTTGATCTTGCACAAAATAATGGTTGCCATCTTGGGTTTTGCCGCCATTTTGAAAAAATAGAGCAGCCAACAAATTCTTCTGAAAACCCATTATCCGAAGTATATATAAACCAAATTTTATGCTTCTATATTAATTTAAAATATGGTTTTGGTCATCAAACCCACTATTGCATGATTGTAGTCTGGTGGTCAAATGCATATTTTTGGTCGAACCTGGAAATTGGTTCTCAATGTTTTAATGTTATCTATAGGTATTAACTCAATGAAACTGCATTATGGCATTCTCACAGCATTGGGTATTTTTATATAGCACGTTTCATAAAATCGCGTCAATCGGGACTCAAAACAATGGTTTCACACAAATCCAAAAAAAGTAAATATTTATATAAAGCACTAAACACTAGTCTATATTTGCCATGATTGTAAAACGTATGTCTTCACTATTAACAAAAGTGGAATCATAATTGTGGTAATCGGTTGAACCGGAAGTTGCAGGTCTTTGGAAAGGTCTTTCATAAGCGTAATTACCAGTGTAAAAACCTCTAATTTCACAATAATATAAGCGTGTGACATATCATTATGTACAACAATTATTAATATTTGTATAAGCATCGCTTTGATATATAATGTATAATTGTGGCCATACAATTTTAAATTCATAATACGTTGTCATTCAATGCTGTTCTATGGAATTTTTACGCTGATGCAACTCAGCTTCCAAATGAGGTTTAGTAAGCGGATAAATTTGCAATGATTTCAGCTATGGGGGAATATGTTGATGATAAAAAAGGTTATAGTTGGGTGTATCAATCGACTTATTTTGCAATTATACTAATTTTTATCTTTTGTTACATTTAGCTTTCATTTTGTTTTTGTCAACCATAAATTATAACTTTAACTCTTACAGCGCAGGGATTGACTTTAGTCGTCCGAATCTGATATCTGTAGACGTCAGATTCTGACGACTAAAGTCGATCCCCGCACTGTAAGAGTAAAAATATTGATAGTGGACGTAGACCCATACCATAGGAGTTCAAATGAACCAGAAAGAGCTAAATAATTTGTAATGATTTCATATTGAAAAAACCCTTTGGTCTTCATAGTTTATACAACAAAAATTCAGCGCTTTAAGGGTTAAAAATGCGTTCGGTAGATGTTTATTTGGACGGCCATATGAAAAGATGTTTTGCACATGTGATATACAGATGTTATTTTTTTCAGTAAACATAATTTATTTTAAAAGGATTGTAAACAGCAATATTGCAACAAGTTGCTTTCTTATCGCATACATACAGGCATGCTACATACAGACATAATCATACATACACATGCTACATACAGAGACATAATTATTCTTAATAATAACAAATACAATATTAAACCACAGACAAAGATAAAAAATTACAGAAAAACTACATGAATATGATATGCATTAAGTAAGAATGATTTAATTTATTAAAGATAAGACGAAAAGCAAAAATTAGTAACTAAGATAATTTAGGTGGAACAACGTTTTGAGCTGCTTATGTACGCTTGTAAAAGAGAAAATAATGTTAAAATTTGTATTTTCAGGAATATTATCTGAACCGTATAATCAAATATTCAACAATGACTATTTATCTTGCATTACAGACCCTCTATCAGTGCTTGTCTTTCGGCACCAAGTGCTGGGCAGTAAAAATATAGTGTTTTACATTTTTTATATTATTGATACAAAGGGCACATGACATATTGCTGATAAACCTATATTGAAATCGTTGACTTTTTAAACCACTCAGCCCCAAACTCAGCCTACAGTGGTTAACAGACGTTTTAGAAATATTAAAATGGTAAAGTTGGGGTGAAACATGTTTGTGTTTGTGTTCATATTTACAATGCAACTTATAAATTTAAAAAAAAAAGTTGTCTTACAAATACCAACATCAAATAATTCCAGGCTTTATTTGATGAAAGGACGAATGAATTTTGGGTGCTTGTTAGTTTGGCGTATATTAACGGTTCATAACGCTTCTAGTATTGTACCTATTTTCAAATGCCGTTGGTAGAATTAGTTAGCAAACGCCACCCTCCACAACGTGTTACGGGTTAGCAAGCATTCCATATCTGAACCGTAAGATAGCGTGTCGCCGGCGACATGCGATCGATTTAACCCCTATTAACGCCCTCGAAATACATTTTAATTGGGTTTCAAAGAAACTATTTCCGTAAACACAAGGCCAAGGTGAGCATATTGATCAGTTCTTTGTATTGACATGTCATGTATACACATAGGTGGATAGTCTGCAAATAAGTGTTCATCACATTCTAGGTTAATAACATGATCATTTATATAAACAAGAAAAAACAGTGGCCCGAGAATTGACCCTTGGGGTACACCTGAATTTGTGCATAGCAATCACGAGGAACATCCATTCACCACAACCCGTTGGAATCTGTTACTCAAATAGCTATCAATCCTGACCAATAGTTTAATCGATTATTTATTATTTTACTATATAATTTAATTCATGTGGTCAGCTCGTTTCACAATAGGCTTGTAGGAAATAATGCATCACCATGTCATACCAAGGATGTCCAAAGTGAACGCCATCCGCACTCCATAGTCGTTCAACTTTACTTGCTATGCTCAGTAGGTCAAAAAACCCATCAATGCGACTGTTCGGATTCGACAATTCAGGTTTCAATAAAATAAAGAGTTCACGGTTGAGTAACTCGATGTGTTCAGTGTTTTTGTAAATTCCGTCATAAATGATGTTCTGCCATTTCTCTGGTTTCTTAGATTCGTCTTCGGCGTTATGAGAGAACCAGACGACTTTGGACTTATCGGGTACTGAGGCTCGTATTAGCTGTATAAGATACTTGACTTCAGCTCTTATAACCGCTCTGTGCTTTCTCATACGGTCATGACAGTTTGAGAACAACAATATTAAATCGGGATAGTTTCCCGTTAAATATTCTCCAAATATGAACTGTTGGTGTGTGTTGGAATGAAGACATTGTCCAGGACATGCCTTACGGTATGTTGTCACTTCAGTGTCCATCAGAAACTCCATCACCACATATTCAATGAGAACACTTCTGCCAGAAGACAAAGTACACGTCTTCAGCTGACTTTTACAACCCGAACAATCCCTTTCTTGAAATCGAAGATCACTTTTAGAAACATTGCTATTAGTAGAGAAATAAGTAACATCTGGTTCCCTTGGTCGGCCCCCCTCTTGTCTTACCATCTTACAATTCTTGAAAAATTTATTCAAAGCACTAAAATATCGTAATCCATTGGAATCTCCTAGCACTAACACACGACTCACTGTTTTTTTGCGGAAGCACTGATCCACGTCAATATTGTGTGTGGTATTCTGAAAGGTGCACAAATCAGGCGACCATCTGATTGGTTTCCTTTTATTCATTATCCACGTACCTTTGTCTGGAAAGAAATCATTTCGAGAGATATAAGTCTGTATGTCGGCCATTGTGCATGGTTTACGAACACTGGAGTATAATATGCGTTGGTGGTCCACTGTCAACTGCTTCCCCGTGTCCTCATCATTGATGAACAACAGAACTACCAACCATAGCGCTAGCATCAAAATCAGAGTAACCGAAGTTTTCTTTTTATTCTCGCCCAGTGTTGATATCATCTGACATATAGGTGCACGTGACTCCATCCTCTGGACAACAACAGAAAGTATTACTGAGGCAGATCAATTGTTACTATGGAGTATATCCCCTCACAGAGTACACTCAAATTGCAGTGGTACACTATCCAGCGCTACCACTGAATTGATTCATGGGTTGGACAAATAACTGGCAAATAGCCAACGAATTTACACGTGATACCACCAGCCAATCAGCTCTCAGATATATGGAAATCTGAGATTGTGCAAAACTGTTTGTGATTGGCTGATAAATGTTATGACGTGTGAAAGATGGCAGCCTCCATGCACCTGGCTGGTGTTTCACACGATGTTGAAGAGAAAATATGCGAATTATGGCCAATAAAACGCTTGAAAAGCTACCAAAGGGATGTTTTGAAACTAATTTTATACGATAGGCGTGATGTCCTAGTTTGCATGCCCACGGGCAGCGGGAAATCGCTTTGTTTTGAAGCTCTAACCGTAGCTGCGCCGTTTTTCCAAACGGAGTTCAACAGCACGTGCAGAAAAGTCAACAACACTGTCACCAGTCGCGATGTGAGAGCTATGCCTATGCAAGAAAACGAGGTACCGGTAGACCTACATAATCCTGTGGTATTGGTGATATCTCCACTCGTTTCTCTGATTAAAAAACAAGTCTCTCACCTCAATGCCATACTACGAGTACGACATAGACATGGTCACGGTGAGGCTGTGCGTGACACTGACACTGTCACTGTCAGTAGTGTCACCGATACTCGCAGTCACTCTCTCACTGGCACAACATTAGTTTCACCAGATCCGCCGCCACTAGCAATGTCAGCTATTGATCTGTGCGAGGAAGACTTCGACTATGATGTGCTACACAGTGGCCAATACAGGTTGGTTGATTTTAGTTTAAATTCAATTAGGGTGGATAAATAGGTGGGAGAGGGGGGGGGGGCGTCTATCAGTATCATCATTACCATGATAAACACATGGTTACTTTCCATGACATTCACAATTTTTATGCATCAGACTAATTAATCAGTAGTATTGATTTTTACATTCATTTTTTCCTCTATATTTTTTTAAACTGAAGCCCGAAGGCTAAAAGTGGAACCCATAGACCCTAGTCTATCAGGTGATTTGTCTTGTCTAGGCTAATCTATAACTGTTGAAATATAACGGTATTATAATGAGTCTGCCAAATTTACCTAGTTTTTAGTCAAATAGGAATATAATTTATATGTAGGGCCTACAGTTATGTAGCTGGGTCTGACTCTGGTTAGGCCTATATTATTAAATATATCTCATAAATGATTTATTTATAAAGCTCCTTCAGAGTGAAATAAAAAGAAGTCTAAAAAATTCAACAGTTAACCGATTTCAGGGGGTCGGGTGGTGCGAGTACAAATTACATATAGTGCACCCTCCTCCTTAGGCGATTTTTTCAATTAGCACAGTTTCAAATTTGAAAGCCTTGGACAAAAATATTGTGGGCAAATCAGACAAGTTATAACATGTATAAATTTGTAAAGAAAAAAATTAGGGGCACGTTTTGTATCCCCTAATTCTTTTCTTGAAATAACCACACATCGTGTGGCCGCTTTACAGCCCGGTAACATGATACAGTGATTTAGTGAAGTACCAGTACGAGTGACTGTAATTAATTTTTGCAGTTATCTATTTGGAAATCCAGAGAGATACCTCCAAGACAAAAGAATACGCTCTTTTTTGAAAAGTCAAGACTTTGCTGATCGGGTGATTTGTCTTGTCTTTGATGAGGTCCACACAGCTGTCTCATGGTGAGATTTGTACATAATCTATCACGCGCTGACCTGTGTCGGCCAGTGATTTTAAAGTAGCAATTTTGCCTAATTAATTACTGAATCACCCCATTATATTTGTATCCCATTTAATTTCGCGATTGGGCATTTTATTGATTAGGGGGCCACCATTCGATTTCCAGGGGAGGGGGCTGGAGTTTTTTTGAAATAAATAATTTTGGGTGGACTTTGTGTGAAATAAATATTTTACTTCAAGAACTGTTCTATATAAACATGTGATAAAATCAGAAAGTTTAAGCCCGCCGCTGAGCCCGGTTGAAATAAATAATTTGTCCGTGACAAAAACACCAACCCCCCCTCCCCTGGATATTGAACGGTGGCCCCCTTATGGTTATTGAATATTTATGGTTGCTATGTCACACTTCTGCTCAGGGGAAATTTTGTTTGAAAATTATTAATTAGAGATTTTTTGGTTCAATCTCAGACCTGCTGACTCCCGCATCATCCTTATCATTCATGTATAAATATTTTGCTAAGCAATATGAAATTTGATTAGCAAATAGCCTGAATTGCATAGATTTTCGCCACGCGATACTAAACAAAATGTTCCCTGCTGCAATGAAATGACTTGCTGTCAGACTTGTCAGGGGTGCAAATTCAACTATAAGTTTCACTAGTCCAGAGCAAAATTCAACTAGCCCTTACCATCATTTACCATCCATTTTTAAGGAAAATACACTAGCCCTTACAAGGTTCCTGCAGGTCACTCTTCCTACAAATAATGACTTTTGATGACTTTTTCATTTAAAATGCAAAATAACAGCTAGTCCTGGAAGCATACTGCATGCACCTTCTGAAAATAATGCTAGGTGACACTGACTTTAACACTAGCAGAAAACCAGTAGTTTTTGTTAGGACTGGCTGGTTGAAGAACGTACACCGAGTTCATATAATAGCTGATTTTCTTTTTTTTAATGATTTATAATGACTAACAATCAAATTTGATGACTTTTTAAGGACTTTAAGGCATATTTTTCAATTTAATGACTTTTAATGACCCGCTGGAACATTGTCAAGCAATATTCCACTAACCTCGGGCTACCGAGCTAGTGCGAATTTGCATCCCTGCTTGTGCTCGCTAAATTTTATGGATGCTAAAATCTCCTGGGACCTATTTGGCTTATTATTTTGGTCGCCAACTTGTTAATAGGGTGTGCAGTGTTTTATTTTTAACTACTGTGACCCAGTTCGTTTGGTAGAATAACATTATAAAACCCGGAAATCACCCCTAAATTTTATAATAAATTCAAAAGTACACTGGAATTCAGGTTTTATTTTTCTTATCTGATCTTAAAATTATCAAGAACACCTTCTCTGACTTTAAACCACGACAAACTGTTCTTTAACAGTTTAAGAAGAGATGGGATTTTCATTTATCGAGATGTTGTGTTATCGATCAGATCTGATGTTATCTGTGGTTATGATATAGCCTTGGTTAATACAAATGGCTGTATCGCAACGTAACCCGGGTCACGTCGTGATGTATCATATCTGTCGTAAAAAAATAATAAAATATTAAATGTTAATTTAATAATAATTCATGTTACTAGGCAGAACTATGATAAATTAAATTCGAAATATTATTTTTCAGTTATGTAAGATCTCAATACTTTTTTATCCTGATAATAACCATTAATTATGAAACCGAGCATTCTAAATGTTCTAGTTATTACTAAACATGCTAAAGTGGGTGTAGGCCTATACATAAAAAATAGTGTTTCTTGAGTTACATCAATTGAGGAAGATAAAAGATGAATAAGCCCATTTGTCATGTTTATTGCAAAAATCATAAGCCTATATCAGTAATTTGCCTGTGTTTTAACAGGGGACTAGCGAGATCAAATGAAGAGGCGTTTAGACACTATTTTGCAAGAGTTGGCGATTTGAGGGCACTCTTTCCATCAGCCCCTGTCCTATGCCTTACAGCAACAGCAAGTAAACTAACCCAATTCAAAGTTAAGGAACTTATGCTTCTCAAAAATCCTGTGATACACAGTGAAAGTGCAGACAGACCCAATATACGGTTCTGTATTAGGCGAGTTCCAGAGGGACCAGATGCTATTATGTGGTTGGCCAAGCTGCTAAAAAAGTGTAAAGAAGACAAAGAGAGTATACCAAGGACAATTATATATTGTCGTCGCATACAGGATTGCTCAGAATTATATCTGTATCTTGAAAAAGAAGTTGGTGTTAATTCATCAGTGTTGGAAGAGAGACTATTTGACATGATTCATTCAAAGACACCTCGTCATATCCAGACATCAATACTAGAATCTCTTTCAAATAATGACTCGCCACTGCGTTGCCTCATATCTACAAAAGTGACTGGTATGGGTATGGATATTCAGTGTTCAAATGTTGTTCACTATGGACCCCCTTCCTCTATAGATGATTATGTCCAACAAATAGGAAGGGCTGGGAGGAATGGTGAACAGGCACATGCCATAATGACATTTCACGGTAGACAAGCAAGTGTGTGTGATCCTGCTATGTTTAAGATATTGAATAATTGCAATCCGAAAAAATTAACCAAAACCTGCTATAGAGAGCTTGTTCTATCTGAATTTGGAGGTACAAGTGGAAAACGAAGTGGTGAAAAGCACACCTGTTGTGATGTGTGTGCAGGAGTATGTGAGTGTGATAACTGTAGTGATACAATATCAGGTTTTGAAAAATATTCTGAAGATTTGTTAGAGGATAGTGAAGAATTGACAATTACTGTAAGACATCCTACAAGTGAAGAAATGGTCAAACTCAAGGTGGATCTTTTTTTGTTGAAAGATAGACTGGATCGTGGTAGTATGATGATACAGTCGACCTACATGAAACCTGAAATAATTCATGGATTGTCTGAGGCAGTGATCAAAAACATTTTGGATAATGTACACACAATATGTTCCATAGATGACTTGTCGGGGTGTTGTGGGCTCTCAAATGAACGAACTGCATTGGAAGTAGCAGAAATTATGTCAAATATTTTCAATGATTTTGACACAATGGAAATTCTATTGCAATGTGACCAGTGATTTCTATTAATCACTATGTTAATCATCAAGTACAGTTATAAGAAATAAAAACATATTGAAATATACTTGAATAAACTTGAAAGTTTCCAGTCACCTTATTATTAAAATTTACATTTCTGGTGGGGGTTATACTTATTCTCCAATATGGCCCATTAGGAATATAATATAAATCATTCTCAACTCAGAGGTTCAACAAAAATATTTAATTGTGAATATAGGTACATAACATGCATAATAAATGATGATCACAATTACATCACAGCTGGATGCATTTGCATCTACCTAATAAGTGCTCAGCAAATGATTTGAAATATGATAACAATGTTGAAATTTATATTCCATGTTATGTATAGTATCTCTAACATATCAAGCTTAATTTTGGTAATTTGAAAAGATATGAGATAAAATAATGCTTGTTGTGCTATATTAACATTATCATTTCAACGTACGGAACATTGGTTTTAAAACATTATTTCCTAATTCATTTTTTTACATATTCAATATAATATTGCAGGCAAACATAATTAAAATTTGCCTCACTTTGAAACTGGTGAAAATGTCTGTACAAAACCTAAATGTCGAAATACTACAATGTTTAGTTTAGTAAAAATGTTAAATAGCTGTCATGCTCACAAGCAGTAAAAATATAATGTGGTGTTTTACAAACATGTAGTTAGTCAGTTTATTCAACATTGTTCAACAGTTAGTCAAATGTAGTCTGGGCTTCATGATTGAAAAAATAAATTTCAATTACTTTGTTTAAACTCCTCTAAACTTAACAAGCCATAATAATTCCCGGTATAATGATATATGTAGGCCTGCATACATCACATGAAAACGGGAAGCAATGCATTTTCTCCTGTTTTTGTGATTGTATACACTTAGCATATATATCTAGAAATGTCGCATCAAATAATATTGATGTCAAGTGGTACATTTAATCTATTAATTAGTATATTTCATGTTCTATGTAACACTGTACTGGTAATCAATTATAATTTTTCATGTCTGTAAGTGAAACAATTATATAAAATTGATTTACCGTAGGTACATTAAAGATTTCAACACAAATTACATTTATGTTTGCTCAAGCTAGTGAGCAACTAATATACAATGCTAATACTTCTTATTTTATTCACACAGTTTGTGTTGTGTCTTGATGTGGGGCCAACATCTACAGCATTGACCCTACATTGAGCCACATCACACAGCACCATAATTTGGCTAGATGACAAAAGTTAAATATTTCATTCTACAAATTTTGACAAAGCGATACCTAAATGCTCATAATCTAGAAGTGACAATTTTAAGTAGGGGCTGATATCATTATATTGAGACCAACAAGTGGACAGAATTATTTCCACTTTTCTTTCTCAAAAATATTTTTTTCACATCCATAAGTATACTTTAAGACATGATAACTTAAAATTGTTAATCAATTGTTTATTATGCCGAAACCCATTGTTCACAAAAACAGCATTGATTGATAACCAACAACATGTAGTCTGTTACTTTAAGTGTAAAGTATTTAAACATTGATCTCAAAAATTATGTTATGAATACCAGTACATACACTTATTTTCATAATGTTGTGCAACTGTAATAAATATTGTTAATGATTTTTCTTCTTGTTATTTGTAAGTCAAATGATTCACAGGATTACTACAAACATTTTTTTCCTTTTATTACGTTTAGCCTTTCTAGCCAATACAATACCCACATCAAATTAAAAATTATAGTATAGCAATTATAGTTATGGTATTTTTCAAATTCCTTTATTTCTAGAAATTTTTTGAATTTATCTTGTAACAATTTATAATTTTTTTAAACATATAAAAAAGTAATTCACCATCATTTTTAAAAATATTACATTCAAATAATACATAATCACATTCTTACGGTTGATAACATGTATAATTACAATTTTATCTTCTATACATTGTATTCAATGTAGGCCTATAGCCAGTGCACAATATTGAGAGGCTTAACCCTTTAACCGCCAAGTTATATAATTGGAATTTTCACTCACGTGATGTTGTGTCTCGCTGATGCGATTCACAAATTCAAGTGAGTGAAATTATTCAGATTTCAAAAAATGAAGGTCAGCTATTTTCAAATCTTGCTGATTGATGTCACATTTTATCTTTTGAGTACAAAAGTTTTGGTCTAAATTACACATCAGAAAAAAAATGTATAACCAGTTAGCATTGTTAACTATCAATAACATGAACCTGCAATGCCTGATTCCATTTTGAACTAGTTCACTGTTTTTGTGCAACAATATGATTCAAATTTACATTCTTTCAAATATAATTTGGGTAAACAGTCTAACTATGAACAAATTCACAGAATTCATTCATTTTTGATGAGGAGCTTTTACAAACAATTCCAATGCTCTGAATATCCTGTCTGACAAATCAACTATAATATAGTATTCAGTGTATAACCAAATTAGGGGCTGATATCATTATATCCAGCCCATAAAAATTGATAAATGTCCACAATTTTTTTGAGGACATTTTGTCTTTCATTTTGTGGATATTACTATTGTGAAATGCGTCATAACTTTTAATGCACAATCAACATGATCAAGGCTGAGAGGATCTAGGTGGAAGCAAGTTGCATCTCCCCATATGTCCTTTTCTTCCAGCCATCAATCCAGCGACAGAGGGCAACCATGTCCACATTTTGAAGAAGGTCAGAGGGGAAACTTGGATATGTGGCATGTTCACGACCTGGTTGTTTCTTAAATATACAATGTTTAATCAAACAGTTCACCATCGATGATACATCGCAAGCAGTTGACGCATGGGTATGTTTCCCACTGACTGGTCGAGCTAAGGAGTCTGTTAATTTGGAAATGGCATGTACACATTTAGATGTTCTGCGAGTAGCATCATAGGTAACATTTGCTCCCATACACCTCATTGCTTCTTTCATTTTGTGGACATTGAGCTCCACCAGTTGATCATTGGGAATGCAATGCCTTATGCCTCCACTGAGATTGATAGCTATGTTCCAGTGGTATGTATATGCTTCAGCTTCAGATAACAATGCCTGGTCGTACGCCAACATTCGCCATGTCCATAGTTTGTATTTGATGTGGTGACCATGATCAAAATGTAGGAAGAGGAACTTAAGGTTTCGAAAAACTCTATCACCGTCCCCCATGCTATAGGCATCAACTGTGTCCCTCAGCAACAGGGCAGCTTTCATAAAAGCTGATGCATAGTTTACTTTGCCATCATAATCTGATGTGTTGTGTGGCCTCACACGAGGGGCACTCAATTCAACATTCACCGCATGTACTTTTCTCAAGTGTGACTTTAGCCATCCATTTGAAGTGTATGTTTTGCTGCAGTCACTGAATGGACATACAAATCTTCCATTTGAATCTAGTGTGTTGAAGGTTTGTTGTTGTGCCACCACTTCTGTCATATGTGCTGCTTGATTATTCTGAAGATTGTCCAGCACATATTCATCAACAATCTTCACGGCAAGATCTTCCACAAATTCCCTCTGAACAGACTCGCAATCTGTTAACATGTCTGTAATTTTAACGGGTGGTTCCTGATCTAAACTATTTATGTCCAAAATGTCAAAGGCAGCAGCCACGATGTGTGCGGCAAGGGCATCTTTTACAAAATTTAATGATGCTGAATAGCTGGTGGTCATATCCAGCCCCATGTCTCTGCTCCTATCTACTAAAACACTCAAATTGTACAAGGTGCCCGGATCTGCAGCACTAGAGGAACTATTAAATATTTCTATGATGTATTTGCAAAAGTTCATGCAGAGGTGTAATCCCTCAGGTCTATGAATTACACCTTGCAGTCTCTCGGCTTCATTTTGTACATTCACCATGGAAATTTGAGCAGCATAAGCTCTTTCATTTGTCAGCTGATCTCCACCGAAAACAATTCTGTCTACAACATTTTGTTTATCTGATGGCAGGGTAGGGACTAATTTATGTATGGAATTCAGTATATCGATCATATCTTCCATTTTATTTTCGGATTTGTCCAACAAATCTAATACATCATATGGACACTTTCTTGACATTTCGGTCAGGTGAGGATGAGGAATGTACTTGGGAATGGCAATTTTTTGAAGTCCTGGTACATATTTGACTATTGTTTCCATTACATGAAATATAAAGCTTTGACGAAGGGACTGTATGGCATCTGTATCTGGGAGAAAATTGTCATTGGAAACTGAGAGAATATCCCTTCGTGGTCTTGAATGATTGAGGTGTGGTGGAGATTTCACTCGTTGTTCCGCATATAGCATCAAGAACCAATGTATGTCCTTGCCCTTGTTCTCTTTAGTTCTGTGATAGGTGTGGATGGTATGGTCTAAATTGTCACCATATATTTCATAGCTGGTAGAAGATGGTTCAAAAAGGATATTATTTGAAATAGAGCAAGGTGAACAAGGCGAAGCTTTCACTTTCAACAACCACATAATTATGTCTGTTGTTGATTCATTTACTGAATATATTGGAAGGGGTAACATCAAGGTATCAAGGAGGGCTTTTGCTAGTAATGTTTCTTTCCTGTTTATCAAGGTACTCTCTACTAAACTGTCATGCCATACTTCCATGTCTTTTTTTTTCTCATTCATTGTGTGTGGTGTAACAGAAAGGCCACAAGCGTTCATGGCAGAAATAGTTTTATTTTTAGCTCCACCAAAATCCAGCATCAGAGCTAAGCAATGATGCCATCTGGACATGTGTTTATTTCTGCATTTGAGCATAATCGATCCTGCAGTTACCATTGCATTCACAGGGAAATCATCCTTCTTTTGTGTATCACATATACTGCACAAAACAGAGTAAAGTAGCTCTGCTCGATCTTTCCATTCGTTCGCTATGTCCTGTAAGTCTGTGCTCAGCAGGTCACTTGGCTTTACTTGACGTAGAAGACTAGGTGTGTTTAAAGAGCAGAGAGAAACGCATTCTTTTTCAATCTCTTGCAGAAATTTGTCTTTGACATAAGGTCTGAAACAAAACAAAATAAAAGACTATTATTAATAAATGTATTCATTACAAATATATTTTCATTCATTTAAAGCGACACAATCGGGCTAGAGTCATCAAAAAATCAGTATTTTTATTTTGGCTTCTTAATATGGCCATATGATGTGAACATGTCCATAGACTAGAATTGCGTAAATTTTTGTGTTGCACATTTACCAGTTAAGTGAGATATAAAGACTAAATTCCCGTATTTCTTATGTTGGACAAACATGTCTGAAATAAGTAATTTCATCTTTATATCTGGCTTAACTGGTAAATGCGCAGCTTAAAAATTAACAAGAGGCCTGAAGTCCTATATTATCCCCCGCCATAAATTAGGTTACAGTTTTTGCGGTCACAAATACTTAAAAAGTGGTGGCAATTTTAAATTTCAGTAAAATCAACTGCACATTTCCAGATGGTGGGTAATGTGATTGTAAAATGTGAATTATTTCAGACTTTAAGTTAAAGTTGCTCCCACAAAAGCTTTTGGAGTTGACCTCTGGTGGCCATTTTGAATTCTGGTAGTATCTTTAAAAAAATACTTGCACATCCCATGTTGCTAGGAATGTGATGTTAAAATTAAAAAAAAAATTGACTATTGACCAGTTTTTTTTAGTTTTTGTGCCCACAAAAAAATTGAAGCTGATCCGTGGCGGCCATTTTGAATTTCAGTAAAACATTGAAAAAGTCACCTGCACATCTCCATATCATGGGAAATGTGATAGCAAAATTTGAATAATTTCTGACTTTTAAGTTTCAGAGTTTTTGCGCCCACAAAAAAATTTTGGAGTTGACCTCTTGTGCCCATTTTGAATTTTGGTAGCATCTTTAAAAATCACTTGCACATCCCCATGTTGCTAGGAATGTCATGTTGAAATTGAAAAAAAAAATTGACTAGTAGTTTTTGAGCCCACGGCACAAGAAAACGTGATGGATGACGCCTGATGGAATCCTGGCGCGACTAAAATCCCCTTCCCCTACAGGCGGGGGATAAAAAACTTACGCAGTTCTAGTCTATGGACATGTTTACATCATATGGTCATACTAAGAAGCCAAAGTGACATTTTATTGTCAGGGGGATAAAATCCTGTTAATTTAATCATGTTAATGGTAAATATTTTAAAAAAAAAAATTTTTCGTCGCCCTCAATAACTTTATTTAAAATAGGTCAATTGTTTTTTTATTTTGTCGCCCACACTAACTTTTCCAGAAATTTGTCCAATGTTTTTTTATTTGCTCGCCCTTCATTAACTTATCCGAAAACAGGTGGAATGTTGTTTTTTCCCAATTTTAGATTTCGGATTTTTCTGATCTAAAACAGAGAAATAAAAACCAGTGGCCTTACCTGTGTTCAGGAGAATCATACACAGCATTGGCAATGGCACGTTCACCCGTCACTCCGCCTTGTACAAGTCCCCTTGATACTGTCAGTTGTGGACTTTCTTCCATGATATATCTGTTTTTTTCCTGACTACCAGAGCGAACTGTTACCTGAAAAAATTGAAATGTTTATTCGGAAAGTTACATTATAACTTGTGATGGTGGTCTATATGATGTTACACATGTATGTTAAAAGATTAGAAGTTAGTGTAGAATATTAAATATTCATGGGTCACGCCTAAAACTTACATTATTACCTCAGGGCTTTTGTCATTTTTAATTCAGAACACGATCCCCAGTAGTGATAAATGTGCAAGAGAAGGGGTACGATCCAAAACACATCCTTTAATATTTGATCAACAACAATAACATATACATTACATTCAACTTGTAAATCTCCATATAATCAACGATAACCTTACCCTTGCAAGAAAATTGCTCTCCTTTCCTGAATGTAGTTGCAGACTGCGACCACCTGTGGCAGCAGTAGGATCAACGGGTATTTCCTGTGTGAGAAAATTTTTAAATAATCAATTTTCTACATAATAATTCACAAAAGGTTTCGCTCCAAATTTAAAGTGAAGCGCATCACTTTAATAAGGAAAAAAACTTTGTTTCTGATTACCCGACTGACTTTATTTGAACTGACCCTTGAAGTTTTTTATGTCAATCTCCAATTTTTTTATCAGCCAGTGCTTTTGTGAGAACAGCCCTTTTGGGTCAATTTGGCAGGTTTTTTTACACATTAAAGTTGAAAAAATTCCCTAAATACCCTATTTCGAAAAGCCATTTAACCGGAATAAAAACAAGAGCGCACTTGACAATAGCCCGCCGCCATTATTGAAATTCAAGTTATCATGCCCCAAGGTTAAAATTTTTTTTTTTCAGCCATTATTCAGCTTGTCCGATAACTGCTTATTAGTAACATGCATAACAAATTTGAGCAGCATACATACAATTTTTTTCAAGTAATCGTGCCACAGGTTCAAATTATTGACATATACTGTAAATTGAGTAAAATTGCAATAAATCGACCTTTTGTAATTTTTTAGCCATCATTTAAATTATTGACATTTCATGCAAAAAAACACAATAAATCCGTCATTTTGAATTTTTTCAACCATTATTCAACTTTTTCGAAAACTGGTTATCTGTGACATGCATAACAAAGTTGGAATGATACACAAAAAACAAGTTATAGTGCCCATAAGTAAATGTTATCGCCGAAGCCGATGCCGACGCACTTCAATGGCAATAGCCAAACTTTTAAATAAAAGGCGGGCTAAAAATGACCTACTTACCCAGTTTGAAAGGCCAGTGTAATCGGGAAGAAAGGTATTTTTGGGGGCCTAAATAGTAACTTTTTAAGAAAATTGTGAACTTTTTAATCCAGGATTGCACTCTAAGGCCACTATGCTTAATTTCACTATTTTAGATCAGAAAAAATCCAAAATCTAATGAGCGCGAAAAAAAACATTTAAGAAAAAAAAAACATTGCACATATTTTTAGAAAAGGTAATGAGGGCGACGACATAAAAAAAAATTGACCTATTTTAAAAAAACAAGCCAAAAAAAACATAGCTGGAAAAATATTTTTATCTCTCGAAAATAACTTAGGTTTTTTTTGGAATGTTGTTTTTATCTTCCGAAATTGATTGTTTTTTTTCGGAAATCGGCAACACTCTAATGCGCACGCAGGGCAGAAAAAAAACAACATGTGTTTTTTGGTAATGTGTGGCCTAAATCTAATGCGCGCGCTTATCTAAAACAGAGTGGCCTAATAGCTTGTGCCAGCTTTACTATGTTGGGTGCTAATGCAAAACGGTATCCATTCATGCAGCTATTTTCTGTAACTTTTTGTAATATCTAATCCCTCCATGCCCAGAAAAATAACGACATATAGCATGCAATCATGTTGAGGGTACAACAGGGTAGAAAATATATTCTACGTTTAAAGTTTAATTGGCGCTACTTATTTTCCAAAATAAATTCTGGTTATCTTGGACAACCTGATTGCCATATATTGAAGGCTGTATGATATAAACTGTGTAATAACAGTTTCAAACTACTATAAATGATGAGAAGTTACAGGCAGCTTGATAAAGAAAATATGTATATTATCTTGTCCTGAGATTTAAATTATACAAGTTAAGTCAGAAATGGCAATCATGAAAAGCTGGAATGTAACTGTTTAATCGATTGAAAAAAACGCAGTTAATGATTTCACAGGCAACTAATATACTGTATTTATTCTAATAAACACTCGGGGCATTAATTATAATACCAACTGAGATTAGACTTTGAATTGGTGATTATTACAGTAGTTTTTAATGGGTTCATAATGTACCATGATCATGGATGTTCTTTTTAAATTCAGGGAAATGTGCGTTTATTAGAATATCGGCATTAAATAGAATAAATACAGTAAGCATAAGTTTTGTGTACATAGTAAGCAGCAGTAGAGATAAAATAAGACTAGTTTATTTAAAACTATTTATGACTTTTAGCATATTTGAGCATGTTAACATTTCACAGTGAAGTGTGATCTTGTTGTCTATTTTGTAGTTTGAAGGTGTGTATTATGGTTGACAAACAACCACTATTATTAAATATGTTCGAAATGATGTTGTCTATGGTCAATGACTGCATTCAGACATTCAACATAATGATAATGCTGTTGTGCTATGTTTCATATATATTTGTAACTATTTTTCATTTTGTATATTAATTGTTGGTTTAAAACCTACTTTTTTTCTGTCTCTCACAGACTCTATTATGAGAATATAGTAATACTATTTCAGAGTGTTGTGAAATGTTAAATATGACACTGTTTGATTGATCCATGGTGTTTGTAGACTGCATTCAGTTGTGCAGCCTGTCATGAATTATTGGCTTGATATATTTTAAAGTTGTGTGATGAAGTATTGTTGTTTGTGTATTAAAACTAATCAACTACACAATTAGAAGAGTACAACATATATTAAAGGAATAGCAGAAAATAAAGAACCATTTATGTGTATTTACAATGTACATATATTCGGTTCACAGTCAGCAGATACATTAAGTACTACAAGCATATAAACCATATACATGATATAGAGACATTGACAGTAACATAAATCACAACTGCATATTTTGTCATGAATGCTATACAGTAGACCAGACCCAATAAACCTCACATGCCAGCACCATGCTAGAAATTAAATAAATATATATACTGTACCATTTTAATTTAACGTAGCTATGCACTCTGGTTGCCTGAAATGTAATTTATACATAAAGATGATGAAATCATATAACCATAATTCTTTATAAATGTTGAGGTAGGCCTACATGTGTATATCAATAAGGGTTATAATCCTGCTAAATAAAATAATTTAAATTTTCACCAACTTGAATTTGTGTCTCAACAACTCGATCCACAACTTCAGGTGGCTGAGAATTACTGATATTTGTTTGATTTTACACCAAACATTTGCAAAGCTGGATGTTTAAACACACATTTCATTCCCAATAACTGTGATTTATTCAACTAACAAAACGGAATCAAAAGGACTATAGTCGTGATCAGGAGACAAAGGGTTAATCTTTGTTTGTCTGATTAATGAAATAAAATCTATAAAGTATATATTTTGATTAAAAATACTTTTTGAATACTTTCAATTGATTACTATAAATTGAATGTTGTCATGTTTATTTAAATACCATTGGAATCATAGTCCAGCACAAATTATGATGGTATTCCCACTCTATGTCTGTTATCTTTTCACAAAAAAATTGATGTGGATCATGAAGAAATTTGCTAAACTTTGTTGTGAAATAAATCAATATTACCTTTTTCTACACTAATGTTATATAGGCCCCCTATACTTTTGTTTGATTAAAATAAATCGATGTTTAAATTTTGTATTATAAATCACATAGCGCCAGCTGGGTGTGTCATGTTTTCAATTATTCAATTTTTGTGAAATAAATCAATATTACCTTTTTTCTACACTAATCTAATATACTTCTGTTTGATTAAAACAAACTGATAAATTACATAGCACCAGCGGGGTGTACCATGTTTTTAAAGTATTTAATTAGCAGAACTTCTTGATATGCAAATGTTGAAGCCACTGTTGGGGAATTTCTCATCTGTCAGAGAAACAATCTTTGGGGAATGTCATTAAGATGCATTATATCATTATTGTATATATATAGTACTATAGTTAATCAATGAGAATTTGCCTAATATTAACCCACAAAAGGAAAACGTGTAATGTTTAATCACAATGACTAGTAGGCCTACTGTTACTTCTAAACATATTCAGAAGCAACAGATTTTATAAATAATTGAGCTTAAATTTCAAAAACATTAGAGTCATGTCATTTTTGGTGGTGGAGGCCTAAACATGGTAAAGCTGGTGATTAAACATTACCGCGGTAAACTTAACATTTTTTTGTTAAAATGAACATTAATTGTCAAGCCTTGACATTCAGAATATCATGCGTGAAAAGTTCTTTTCTTGGTGCTTTCAGCTGTTTAGTTTCTTGTGTTTCTTCTGAGGTCAGTCCAGAAGTTGTTGATGTTTGTTGAATCTAAAATGAATAAAACAATGGTCTCAATGAAACATTCTAATGAAACATACAAATTATTTGTAAAGACTGGAAACAGTCTTAAAACTCATTATTATTGATTTCTTCTGGAAACCCTGACTCAAAATTGATCCATAGTATAAATGTATAAAAATCTAATTCAGATATTTTGCTGATCAAAATTTGCCTTATTAGGAAATAACTGCTTGTGTTAAATTTAAAAAAATTATTGTCGTACCTCAAATGGAATATCAGGAATGGAGGTAAACAGTTTCTTTCTTGAAGATAGTTTTCTTCCTTGTGTTTGTTCTGTTGAGAGGACAGATTTTTGTGGTGTTTCTAGCATCTGGAAAATGAAACACAGGTAGATTAGGCCTATATTTATATCAAGCAATACATATCTTGTCCATAAATTTATTGCAAATGGCAACCATGTCAAATTCGGACAACATGACTATGAGCAAAAGTAGGTCATACTGGGGTGATACCATATTTTTAGTCTGTATATGAAGAAACGATCAATATTAGGAATCTCATTGGCTATTCTAATTAACAGCATAGGTGTTTATTGGTACCGGTATATATAACATATTCCAATTGAAAAGTACAGTACAGTGTTAGGCACACCGGAGTAACAGACATGATTTATAAAATGAAGTTTATAATAAATTACACTAAGATTACAAAGCTGTAACCCTTTAGAACCAATACAGCTTTATAAAATCATACAGCACAATGTACATGCTGTATAATCATCCAACAATGACATGAGATACATAATCAACATGATCAAAAAGAAAATCTAATTTTTGTTTGCATTCAAAATTGGAGGAACACCAATTATTTAATCTAAAATATACATTTTTTTTATGCATCTACCTGTATATTTTTAAAAGAAACAGTTAAAGCAATATTCCCAATCTATTGACCTACATGTAACAGCACAAAAAATTGCTATAGAATGTCCTGAAGGCAATGCAGTACCATATTTATTCTATAAAAAACGCCACACTGTGAGATTACAGGATGGGTGCCGAGTAGTTTTTTATTGATTACATAGTGAACATGATCGTGGAGTGGGAGATCAGGAGAGTGGGCGTTTGTAGGGGTCCGCGTTTGTAGGAATATCTGTACCCAGTATTTATCTGAATAAATATGGTATCATGTACTGTATTTATTCTTATTTATAGTAATTTATGCTCTTTTTAAAGAAAAATCTAAGATGGTGTGGTGGAAGACTTAATGTGATTTGACATGGAATTACCCCAATATATATAGTAATTACCAGATTAAAATAACTACTAAATAACTCATTTTTAAATAAACTTATATTGTTGGTATTAAAATTAAAAAATGGGAGTTTCATTGGAATTTATTTGGATTCCCATCAATTGATCTACATTATATTTTAACTCAAATGACAACATTTTTAGTATCAAATTCATTAAAATTAACCAAAAAATTATGGAAATTATTTTTTCGTGTCTAAAGTTGGTCAGGGCATGCAGTGGCAGATCCAGCCTCCAGGAGTTGAAAAGGGAGATTCAAAATGGAAAGGTTTAAAACGATTAGCCACTGCCTATTTACAAACATGTTCAGTTAGTTTCAGAGATTAAAAGATGTGGTATACTTACAGTTAAACTAGCAGTAGGCCTAGCACTAGCAGTTGTCTGTTTTGGCATCGGACGAGCTGGAGAAATGGGCACAGGAATTTTTTGAGGGGTGTGACCTCCTTTGATGAACTTGTACGATTTTTTAGGTGTACCATGTGGTATCATTGATGAGACTGAGAGAAAGGGCACATCAGTAGTAACAGTAACAAAACCAGTAGGCCTAGGAGTAGGTCTAGACGTCATGTGGACCAGCCTGTCAGTGTCACTGTCTGCTTGACTTGGAGTTGTCCGTTTCCACCTAGGCTTATGTGTTTTGTTTTCACCCTCATCAAGTTTTCAACCAGTCCCTTCTTGTTGTCTTCAAGCACCTGTTGTATCAATTTACGTCGGTCGAGTGTGCGTTGAAATTTAATGATTTTGTTGGAGCAACCGTAGCACACGTACAGATCTGTTCCAGTGACTGACATGTGCTGCCAAAACTCGTTCATGGCCGGCTCGATGACGGACAATGTTTGTCTTAGCGTGAGGCATGCTGAGCCTGTTACACACCTCCGTCCTTTTGAGAAACTCGTACCCTTTCTCACATCAACATTGCACAGCATGCACTCGCTTGAACTTGGTGGAATGTTGTGTATAATAGCTTTTTTAGGCGTGTTTTTGACTAAAAATTTTCGCCGTTCCGCCATCTTGGCAGAAATCAAAACGCACTGACATCACGTGGTACGGAATTCCCTGCTGCGAGACGCCGTCTGAAAGAACTGTTCTGATTGGCTAACGGTGACGTCGTGTATCGGCTGGCAGGCTGCCAGAATTATTTGCCCCAGACACCCAAGCATGGCAGTGTTTGAGCGCAGTAGAAAACACTGCTTGGAGTGTACTCACAGAGGCGCTACACGCTATGCTGCGCTTTGTATCTATGGGCAACGCGGTAGCGACTGACTGAGTGTAAATGAGGTATATCTACACTGGTTGGAACAGGCAGTGCACAGTGCTCTGTATAAGGTATATCGTACAGGTACATTATGTGTGCTCGTAATCAATTATCCATTGACTAACAAAGGTGGAAACAATATACCGCATTCGGGTGATATTGTCACTTATTCTTCCGTTTTTTAATTTTTAACTTATGTCATGGTAACATATTTTAATTCCTCGTTACCATTCTCTTTATGAATAATCATGATAATATCACACAGACAAACAGCTCCATAGACATCTGATTATGCCACTGGATCAATAGGTAGGCCAAGCGCTAATCAGATGCATTCCCAACAACCACGGGCGGGGGCCCTAGGGTAGTGGTTAGCACCGCTGCCTTTCACGCCAGAGTCCGGGGTTCGGTTCCCGGTCTCGGCGGTTTGAAAGAAACAAAATTGTTTCTTCCCCATTCACGTGTGAAAGTTAGTATTGTGGGGAGCCTCCGTGACCGAGAGGTAGCGTGCTCGGCCTCAGACCGCCAGGGCTCGAATTTCTAATCCTGTGTCTGGAGGACAGTGTCATCTCAATCATCTCACCATCCTCAGGAGGTTCTCCTGGCCCAGTTTAGCCTATATGTGCACAAAGGTGGCCTAAAGCCCGATTCATTTCATTTCCCAACAATATTATGCCCTGATGATATTGATTTGCCCCTTATGTTTATCCAAAGTACTTTATTTAAATTTTCGGCCACTTGAAGTTGTGTCTCGCTACCGCGACCCACAACTTCAAGTGGCTGAAAATTACTCATATTTGTTTATTTTGAGATCTATCCTTAGCAAATCCCGATGTTTAAACACACATTGTGTTCCCGATATCGGCGATAATATAAATTAATAAAACATGTTATAAACGACAACAGTCGTGATCAGCATATTGAACCAGCGTCATAGACGATTGATCCACATTAGATCAACATCGGGTGAATGGTTCGTGTTTGCTGGGATTCACCATTGGCTTGGCTATGTATCCAATAATCTGGCACATAACATCAGATCTGCCGTGCAAAGGCAATAGGCAGTATCTGCTTACTTTACAAGTAAGCAAATGCTGCCATTTGCCTTTGCAGAGCTGAGATATAATTGCGTCAAATCAAACACGAGTCATTGACCCGATGTCGGTGTGATGTTGCTTTAGTACAGGGTTTGATGACTTTCTGGTATAAATACAAAGAAATAAGCCATACTGTTGTATGCACCTAAATTGCATGGTTCATGGGAAATTGTTTGTGGTCGATTTACACTTAAAACACACCACTGCATTATTTTTTTTGTCCGACCACTACATTCTAAGCCGGGAATGGGAAGTTTTTGTTGATGAAGTACTGTTTACCAATTATCATGGTAGGCCTATGGTGCTATAATCAGCAGTTGATTATAAAGGATCCTTATTATGGTCATATGTGTTTTAAGTCAGTTAAAACCCTCGGAACTTTACATTTTTAGCTGTGGTATTATCCTATACAGAATAGACTAGGTGACAACCACTCTCTATTGTACCGAGCGCATGAACCGCATGAAGTAGGTATTCGAAATACACCACTACATTATTTTCTTTGTCCGATCACTACATTCTAAGCCGGGAATGTAGAGTTATTGTTAACCTACATACCAATTATTATCATGGTAGGCCTATGGTATTAAAACCAGTCAGCTGTGACCGAGCTGTTGATTATGAGGGATCCTCATAATGGTCGGATGCGTTTTAAGGCATTTAAAACCCTCGGAGCTCTACATTCTCGGCCTCGGCCTTTTCCACAGCTAAGAATGTAGAGATCCTCGGGCTTTATCCTATAAGTATACTACAATGTGATGAGATACTCTCTCCTCTTTGACCGAGCTTTTTATATAGGCCGGGTCTATTTGCCCCGTGACGGGGCACACAAGGCAAGAAAAGTGCGTTGGATTACCCGTGACGGGGCAAATAACAGTTAAATACTCTTCCATGTCCCATGACGGGGCGTGGAACCGCTAATTTTGTGCCTTCGATACACCGTGGCGGACGAAATAAAGGAAAATTAGAATTATATATGCAAGATAATTAAAGTGTCCTTGGGCACCCCGTGAATGATGTAACGAGGTTTCTTATTGGTTGTCAAAAGAAGCATTCCACTGGGTCCATTCGACTAGAACAATAAATATGTTCGCATTTCTAATTTTCAAAAACAACTACATCGATGAGTGGAGTATGTTCCATCTGGCACTCCGGGGCCAGGTGACGTTGGGAGCATTCATTGTACCAGTATCACCTAATCCATGACAGATGAAGTTTGCCCAGTGTGCAGCGAGCCCTTTATCCCTTCCAAGGATGAGGTTTAGCGATTGTGCAGTGGGCCTCTCATCCCTCCTGAGAGGTGAGGTTTACCCAGTGTGCAACCAGCCCCTCATCCATCATAAGGATGAGTTTTAGACAGTGTTCAGTGGGCCCCTCATCCCTCCTAAGAGATGACGTGTACCTATAGTGTGCAGTAGCCCCTCATCCCTGACTGAACCTGAAAGATGAAGTTTACCTTGTGTGCAACCAGCCCCTCATCCCTGAGAGATGAAGTTTACCAGTGTGCAACCAGCCCCTCATCCCTCCTGAGAGATGAGGTTTATCCAGTGTGCAGCCACCCCTCATCCCTCCTGAGAGAAGAAGTTTACCCAGTGTGCAACCAGCCCCTCATCCCCGTGAGATGAAGTTTACAGGTGTGCAACCAGCCCCTCATCCCTCTTAAGGATGAGGCTTACCTACTGTGCAGTGGGCCCCTCATCCCTTCTGAGAGATAAGGGTTTAGCCAGTGCGCAGCGAGCCCCTCAATCCTGAGGATTAGGTTTGGCCAGTGTGCAGTGGGCCCCTCATCCCTCCTGAGAAATGGGGTTCACCTAGTGTGCAGTGGGCCCCATATCCCTCTTAAGAGATGGTGTTTACCAAGTGTGCAGTGGGCCCCTCATCCCTCCTGAGAGATGAGGTTTATCGATTGTGCAGTGAGCCCCTCATCCCTGACTCTGCCTGATAGATGAGGCTTACCCAGTGTGCAGTGGGCCCCTCATCCCTGACTCTGCCTCAGAGATAAGGTGAACCAATAACCCAGTGTGCAGTGGGCCCCTCATCCCTAACTTTGCCTGAGAGATGAGGTTTACCCAGTGTGCAACCAGCCCTTCATCTATCCTGAGAAATGAGGTTTATCTAGTGTGCAGTGGGCCCCTCATCCCTCCTGAGAGATGAGTTTTATCGATTGTGCAATGAGCCCCTCATTCCTGACTCTGCCTGATAGATGAGGTTTACCTAGTGTTCAGTGGGCCCCTCATCCCTTCTGAGAGATGAGGTTTACCCAGGTGCAGTGGGCCCCTCATCCCTAACATTGTCTGAGAGATGAGGTTTACCCAGTAAGCAGTGGGCCCCTCATCCCTAACTTGCCCTGAAAGATGAGGTGTACCCAGTGTGCAACCAGCCCCTCATCCATCCTAAGAATGAGGTTTAGCCAGTCTGCAGTGGGCCCCTCATCCCTCCTAACAGATGAAGTGTACCTAGTGTGCAGTGGGCCCCTCATCCCTTCTGATAGATAAGGGTTTAGTCAGTATGCAGCGAGCCCTCATCCCTCCTGAAGATAAAGTTTAGCCGGAAGTGTGCAGTGGGCCCCTCATCCATAACTGGGCCTGAAAGATAAGGTTCACCCAGTGTGTAGCGAGCCTTTCACTCTCTCATGGTGGAGTTTACACAGAGAGAGGAGGTTTACCAATGTGCAGTGGACCCTTCATCCCTCTTGAGAGAGGAGGATTACCCAGTGTGCAGTGGGCCCTTCATCCCTCTTGGGAGATGAGGTTTACCCAGTGTGCAGCGAGCCCCTCATCAATCCTAGAGATGAGGTTTGGTCAGTGTGCAGTGGGCCCCTCATCCATAACTAGGCTGAAGGATGTGAGTTCACCCAGTCTGTGGCGAGCCCTTCACTCTCCCAGGGTGAAGTTTACACAATGTACAGCTGAGCCCCTCATCCCCGAGAGATGAGATTATCAGATTTTTCCTATATTAACATTCTGATGCCTATAATATCACATATCTTATGTATTAGCACTCTCCATTCTAGAGTATCACATGTATTACCTCTCTGGGGTCTAGAGCATGACATGTCTCATGTATTAACCCTCTGTGGACTAGACTACCATATTTTCTCAATGTTAACCTTCTGATGCCTAGAGTATCACATGTCTTATTTATTAAGCGTCTGTGGACTAAAGTATCACACGTATTAACCCTCTGTGGTCTAGAGTATCACGTTTCTAATGTGTTAGCCCTCTGTGGACTACACTATCATTTTAACTTATTTTAACCTACTGATGCCTAAAGCATCATAAATGTTAGTTATTAACCTTCTATAGGCTAGAGTTTGACATGTATTACCCCTCTGAGGTCCAGAGAGTAGATAGTATCACGTCTCTCTAATATTACTCTAGTATCATATTTCTTATTCATCAATCCTCTGTTGACTAAACTATCGCAAGTATTAACCCTCTGTGGTCTAGAGTACAACGTTTCTAATATATTCACCCTTTGTGAACTACACTATCATGTTTATCTTATTTTAACCTACTGATGCGTAAATCATCACATATGTTATTTATTAACCCTCTATAGGCTGGAGTATTACGTGTATTATTATATAATAATCTTCTGGTGGCTAGAGTATGAAACTGCTCCCATATTAACCATGTTAACCATCTGGTGCCACACATGTGTATGATATAGTTTTTTCTGTAGCTAGACCCAGCAAATGCTACAAATTGAAATATATTTTAGACAGATGAATTTTCAAAGCTGATATTTATGAAACTTAGGCCTAACGTTATCTAGGCTAGAAAAGCTAGGTGGATAAATGGGAGTTAGAGAGGAAATTAGCAAAATACCTTGATAGTAATCTAAGTTTTAAAGATCATTGTTTTATTACGGTGTTAATATTGCACACTGAAAAAAAACTTATCTCTCAGGAGGGATGAGAGACTGGTTGCACACTGGTAAGCTTCATCTCAGGGAGAAGTAGGAGCTTTCGGTGGGGCTGGTTGCAGATTGGGTGAACTTCATCTCTCAGGCAGAGTCCGGGATGAGGGGCCCACTGTACACTAGGTAAACCTCAAAAACTCTACGCTAGGAATGGTAAGCCTTTTATCTCGGAAGGGATGAGGGGCCCACTGCACAAAAGGTAAATCTCATCTTTCAGGGCGGGGGGGGGGGGACTCATTGTACACTGGCTAAACCTAATCCTTAAAAGGGGCTGGTTGCACACTGGTGAACTTCATCTCTCAGGGATAAGGGGCCCACTGCACACTTTGTAAACATCATCTCTGAGGCAGTGTCTGAGATGAGGGGCCGACTGCACACTATGTAAACCTCATATATTAGGAGGGGTGAGGGGCCCATTTCTCACTGGCTAAACCTCATCATTATCCATCGTAATTAGGATGGATGAGGAGCTGGTTGCACACTGGGTGAACCTTATATAGGCTTAGTTTAGGACCGGGGCCCACTGCACACTGGGTAAACCTCATCTCTCAGGGATGAAAAGAAGGGGCTTGTTACACACTGAATATGTTTATTTCGAATTAAATACTTCTACACGGGGACCGTCTGTAGACGTCTGAATCTAACCAGAAATGCATAATGCATTTCTGATCTAACGTATATAGGCCTAAACGTCAGACGTCTAAAGGCGCAGTGGCGGATCCAGTATAGGGCGTAGCCGGCGTACCCCCCCCCCTTATTGGTAAAAATATTGCATTTTCATGCATTTTTTTGAAATAAAGTGAAGCTAACACCCTTTTTTCAGCCAAAATGTGGCTTACGCCCCCTCCTCTTGCACAGTCTGGATCCGCCACTTAGGCGGTCCCTGCGAGGAAAGAAGAAAAAATGAAGTAAGTGAAGCAGAAAAAGCTAATGAAAATATTTATGATTATTTCAAATTGAAAAAATGATTAATGTCTTGCTTACATCGTTCTGCTTCATTTGGGTAGGCTACCTATGTTATGGATGTAGGGCAATTATAATTTGTTTAAGTTCTTTTAGCGCGTGAACCTCTATAGACGTCTGAATTTGACGTCTACAGACGTTAGAATCAGGCGTCTTAACGTCAACAGACGGTCCCCGTGCTGAAAGGGTTAATACATTTTGTATTATCTCAGATGTTATTGTACGTCATAAAAAGTAAATATTAAGTCATCATCTATTATCTCATATTTTATACGAAATTTATTTTAGCGTTGTAAAGGCTAATATTTCTTTGTCATATGTATGTACAATAAAATCTGAGATAAGAACATATTTCATTAATTCGATTGGTATATAAGTATTTAATTGCGATAGGCATGCATAAATGTGTGTATAATTTTGTTTGGTACATCACTGATTTGAAAATAAAGAAGTTGATATCTGCAATGTCATAAAAAGTATTTTGATTTGCATTTCTATCAAATATAACAAAAATATGTTATATTGTTGATTTTTTTTCTAATGACTCCACACAATTATGGGTGTCGTCTCTTAGTATTCAATGGATAATTATGATAATTTAGCTATTTTCAGGATTTGATTTCAAGTTGCTATTGCCATCAACTTACTTAACCTAATGTTAAATGGTTAACTTCTGGCAACATAACACACCGGTTTATCATCGTGTTAAAACAGCTCCTTGGGATGACATCAATTTTCGTTATTAGTTTTGTAATGAAGTAGTGTATACCACAGATCATGAATTTATTTTTTTCAGAGTTTTTAGATTTAAAAAAAAATTATCAACATTTCTATGAATCCGCTTAAAACCCAAACAAACGTTTTGTATACCTAAACACTTGCTAAAGGACGGTTAAATGTTTCTACAGCATTGGACCACATGATGATGCTGTCGGCCCAGCGTTGGGCAGACAATCAGTGCTGCAGGTGTATCCCCCTATGTCCTGACTATAATACACCAATTAGCGGCGATTGCTCTGATCTTACCGTCTAAGACGTGGGAATATGTGTTGTAAAGTGCGGTATATTGCTGACTTTGTTTGTTTACATGGCAATAGACGACCTGGAAATATAACTACACTGTATTTCACTCTTTTTCGGTGCTTTAAAATTGTTTTTTGACTTTTTTGTATTTTAAGTTAAGATCAGAAGGCTATATAGCTTCAAATAAATACAATTTTCAAAATTGACAACATTGAAAATGTCTCATCCCAAGGGGTCCCTTTAAGCCAAAACCAACTTCTGACATACCGGTTAGCGTTAAACTGAAGGTTACAACACTGTTATAGCTGAACTCACACTAACCTAGCTTCCGGCATACGGAGAGCAGAATGACCTCATGTTACATTAATATTTATATTTGGGCTATGCCCAAATATATTGAGTTTTCAACGGAACTTTAAACTTATTATTCTTGGCACGTTTTTGTAAGACGTTATTTCTCCCTGAATTTTATTCTAATCAACCTGAAATTTTGACACAACATTCCCAGAGTAGTCAGGGGTGCTATGACTTTTCTAAGTCATCAAACATGTTCTTCTGGATTTATCCATGATTTCATGGATCATTATACTCTTGAATGGCAAAAAGCAGTTTCTGCTTACTTGTAAAGTGAGCAGATACTGTACTATGCTGCTCTTCAAATTCAAAAGGCAATATCTGCTTACTTGTAAAGTGAGCAGATACTGCCTTTTGGATTGCACGGCGACAGTAGGCCTATGATAGGGTCCAATGTTGGTTCAATAGTGTACACGTCGGGTGATTCTCCATTCATTGCCAGGAGGGATTAACCGGGTGCCCCTATATCCAGACTGACTCCACCCTTTAGTCTCTAGATTTGATAATAAAAATACATTTATCCAATGTTTTAATTCCGGGCCAGCGTCGCAGACAGTGGCCCAGTATTAAACCAATATTGTGTATTAGGTATGGACCTTAAAATAACGGTCCAATTCGATTCAAACACAAAAAGTTGAAACAATGTTGTTTTAATTTTGGGCTAGCGTCTGGGATAGTGATACAACATCAAGTCAACAAAGAGACAAGTCAATGTGTGTACTGGGCACTCTGAATGCGATTCCATTTTACAAACAAATATATATCTATTTACAAGTGCAAAAGCTCAGTGGGGACTTCTAAAATTTGAAGTCTAAAGTCCGAAGTCTGAAGTCTAAAATTCCAGTTCAGAATGGCTGCCAAAAAACTCATACGCAAAATTCCAATCAATCTGTCATAGTAAAAATAACCCAACAAAATTTAATATGGCCGCCACAAAAACTCATAAAACCTAGCCCAAAATTTTATTGTTACTTGAAAAATCACAATTCCAATCTAGTATAATTTACTACTTTTCAAATATTTTTAAGGGTGCGTCAACACTGGTCAAGGGTCTATGTCCGAGCCCAATGGGGAATGTAGGTTATAAGACATAAATTTAAGTTAATTGTTTGAGTGTCAATTAACCCAGGCCTAGTCATATACGTTATTACTTATCATCATTTTAGAATACAAACATTGATAATTTCACCATCGTTATGTGTCAATGACATTTGCCACATAGTGTCTCGTATGTAGTCATCATTGAAACAGTCACCACCACCCGAAACGCCCCACCAGACCCCCCCCCCCCCCCTCCGCCACCCAATACCGCACAGCACCTCCAGGAACAGAAAAGCGGTCCGCAGTTCTCATCTAGTTTATAGGTTTTGTGCAGTTTTGTAAATGATGGGCTACCTACGTTTGCCAAGTGCCAATACAATATCAAACGCTATAATATAATTATACACATCTGAATTACCTCACAGTTATCGTACTGAGGGCATTTAGAAATTATTAATTTACTGTTATTCATTCACCTTTTAAGCGCTAACCACGACCATGAATTGTTTTTAGATTACGGTTATAATTAGATTATATTTGTGGCAAGTGATATTAAGGTTGTAGTCCCAACAAACAGAATAGGTTCAGCTCATGTTTTTTAATGTTGGCTTACAATCTGCGCGCTGGCCCAGCATCAAACCAACATGGGATCAGCGCCCCATGTTTGTGCCACGACTTGCCTGTAGGAAAGGTCAGGCTGCGTCTTCGACGATTGAGCCCTCTATGTGTCGATGACAACTATATTATTTTTAACATTGTATTTATATTTCAATAGTGGGCATACGTTTTTTGAAAGTGAATTTTGTCTTCAATCCACAGAAAGATTTAAACATGACTGTTTGACAAATCTGTAAAAAAAAACCAGAAATACAAATGTTCTCTCATCTGAAGCTGTGTATCGCGTCAGGAAGACACAGCTTCAAGTGGGGGAAACTTTCTCAATTAAATCACTTAATGGGTTAAATAAGATGAGGTATCAGGTAATTATAATGTACAGAACACTGATATTCAATATAATTTGCAGTATTCAGAATCTGTTTCAGAAGCAGTGGAGTGTGTGGCAAAACATGTAAACCACACCACAGTCTTCTACCGTGCTGTAGGCCTATGTACGCGAGGTCAACATTATGACAGCACTGCACATTAAAAAATTGTGCAATGACAGCCTAATGCTAGACTGTTTCTACCAACAATAAACAGCATTAACAAATGGAATGATTTTTGTAGTTGAATATAATTTTGTAAATGGATGGATGAAACCGATGGAACATTCAAGTTCAGAACAATAGGTTACTGTATACCGATCATCGACGACTATGATCTATTGTTCAAGCGATTATTTCTGCCAACGCAAATTCCAGCTCCAAGTCAGGAAAAATATATTTATTTATGAAAAATAGACATTTCCCAAAGTGAATTATCTGAATAATTTAGCATAAAGACCTACTAAATAATATTTTATCAATTTCAATGTTTGGCACATGCTTGAAAGCGTATGTATCCGGTCCCAGCATCACAAGGGTTAACACGAGGTCCTAGCAGCACAAGGGTTAAGACGAGGCCCTAGCAGCACAATGGTTAACACGAGGTCCAAGCATTACAAGGGTTAACACGAGATCCCAGCAGAACAAGGGTTAACATGAGGCCAATAATTTATGAATAATTTGCATAATGCTGCTCTCACACATAAGCGAATATGCTGGCGAATATAGCGAATATGTATCTTTGAAATTCGCAGTGAATTCGCCCAAAAAATTGTGAACAGAAAGCGAATATTTTCACCTCAGTCATCTCTCGACCTCTCCTTACGAATATGTCGTAAATGCACTGCGAATGCTTGTCAATGCCTTACGAATTGCTAACAATCGTTGCGAATGGTGCAAATGGTCTTAAGAATAAATGCTGCGACTGCCTTGCGAATGTTATGAATGCTTGCGAGTGCTTACAAATAGGCTTGAAAACGTTACAAACGTACTTATGAATGATACGAATGTCTTACCAACGTTGCCATTTTCTTACGAATAATGCGAATATTTGATGACGAGGCTGTGATTGGTATAAATACGGAGTGAATATGACGCTGGGCTCATTGTTTTCTTGAAGTTAACAGTGGTAAGACATTCGCAAGGAATAGGAAACGGCGAACGTTACAAACGCCTTGCAAATGCCGTACGAACGTTGCAAGTGCTTCCGAATGCCTTACCAACGTTACCAATGGCTTATGAATGCTTACGAATATTGACGGCGAATGACAGTATTCGCAACATTCGCTGAAATTTAGGAGACGCTTCCTAAACTGGCCGATATTCCTAAGCAGGTGGAGAATGACTTGCGAACGTTCCGAATTTGTTACAAACGCTTACAAATACTCGGCGAGTGTTGTGAATTTTGGGCGAATGTCAAATCTTTCCATCGCTCCCATAAAAAAAGTGTTTAGTATTTTTCAATCAATTTATTTTGTATTCTTCGCCTCAGCAAACTCTGCAAAAATGCCTTTTTATTTATCTTGATTCCCCATGGTTTGTCCGCCATTCGTCTCTTTTCCTGCAGAGTGTATAGCATCAAATGGTCGCCTTGCGAATTCTGTGAAATTCAATGACCTCGACCTCCTTTGTTTTCACCGAGCTTGCTAATACAATGAAGTATGGGGGAGGGTTCTTATATAACCTTGTTTTCACCGAGTGACTTCACTGCGTTTCACAGAATGAAGTATGGGGCAGGGTATTATATAACCTTGTTTTCACCGCGTGACGTCACTGCGTTTCACAGAATTCTGTGAAACGCAGTGACGTCATCGGAAACCCTTTTGAACGGATACTCGGTGAAAATAATGTCCTATAATACCCCCTCCCCCATACTTTATTTTATCAGATAGCTCGGTGAAAACATTGCAGGTCAAAGCCATTGAGTTTCACAGAAGTTCACCATGCAAATGCCCTTTAAAGGGACATGCCCAGGCTAAAAGCATAAAATAATTGGTGTTTTTATTTTAGCTTATTAATATGACCATATGATGTAAACATGTCCATAGACTAGAACTGCAAAAGTTTTTTAATTTTTGTGCTGTGCATTCACCAGTTAGGCTAGATATAGAGACGAATTCCTGATTTCTAATTATTGACAACCATGTCAAAAATGAGAATTACGGGAATTTCGTCTCTATTTCTAGCCTAACTGTTAAGTGGTCATATTAATAAGCTAAAATAAAATCACCGATTTTTTGATGATTTTAGACCTGGGCATGTCCCTTTAACCGCCGAATATACAATAATATTTACTAGGTTATTAGGTTGACAAAAGAGCAATGCCTACAACGTACACAGATATCTGGGCACAGAGCGGGACGGATACCCAGCACACCCGGCCGAGACGTTGAACCAATGTTAGCTCCATGTTGCAGCAGCGTCTTAACATGGAATTTCGGGAACCAATGTTTGTGTAATGCTGTGCCAGCGTCGCAGACAGAGGACCAGTAATACCCCAGCATTAAGTCAACGTCTCGCGTTATCTGGATGTGACCTGATGTCAGTCAGTTGTACTGCGTAAGATGACGATTAGGAATTAATAATAACTAAACAACATCAATCTGGTAAAATCATAGCAAAGCATTAGTTGAGTGATTTCACGTTTCGAGTCCACTGTCATATTGTACACTATCGGGCGTATTCATAAAAGAGGTTTTACCAAACCCGAACTTAGCCTTAACACGAGTGTAACTAAACATACAACTGCGAAATGGGCATGCGTGGGACGGTCAGGTGAAGGCCTACATTAGCCTATAGAGTACACTTTGACTATAATAATATCATCAACTGAACTAATTACAAGATACTACTCCAACGAGAAATTGGCCCAAAGTTGTTTTAATATTAGACCACCGTCTGCGACGTTGACCGACATTAAACCAACATTTGGTGAGTGTGCAGTGTTGGCTGGGAAAGCTCCCACTGTTAACCCGTTGAACACCAGATTATTATGCTACTGTTTTGTTTCTGAAACGAGATTATTTTATCACGTCATAGTTATCTCATGCAATCAGACCCGGAGATCTCCGGGCCTTGTATCTGAATGGTCCCCATAAATCACGGAGATCTCCGGGGCTCGTCACAAACGGGTTAATATGCGGTGAGTCAACTGTTTCCAGACCCCCATGGCAACACAACTGTTTGTGCCTCAACACTAAGCCCACATAAGAGAATTGGTGAATTATTTCCTCATAGATGTCGCTCAAGCATATAGAGTTTATATGATTTGGGAACTTGTTCATAATGCGGCGATGTGTATGAAACGCATTATAGTATTATTATCTTGGCTGATAACTGTGGATGTGGGGTGATATGTCATTGCGGAATGTCCAGGGGCCACTGTTGCATTCTGGGGGCACCCTTGTCCAGTGTATTTTGACAGTTGACTATACCTTTAACAAAACTTCAGAATGCCGTTAAACAGTTTGTTTGACGTTCATGCACACGAATGATGGTTACCCACATCCAAAATGCATACAATTTGTGTACACAGCCTACACAAATTTAATACTCTGGTTAAAAGCGTGTTCCCGATAACACGATACGTCAATACAATGTCGGTTTAACGTTGGGCCCGTGTTGCAGACAGCGGTACATCATTAATCCAACAGTGGGCTAAGGTCTATTGTCTACTGGGTCGAATAAATAGATCATTTGCCCCTTTATAGAGCCTGTAATCAATATCATATAGAAGATAATTATTCTGTTATTGTTTTAATGCATTATTACTGACATATGTTTGTGTCAAATTATAATTATACATGTTGCTCAGAATTCAAATATCCGTTGTATAAAATATTTAACACAACTTTCCGATAATAATTATTGTTAATCCGATAGGGCGGGTGCCCTGGTGCAGTGGTTAAAGCTACCTGCTTGGAAAGTTGGAAATCGCGGGTTCGAACCCCACTCTGGCCTTCAAGTTAGAAAAAAAACAAAATGTTTCTCCCCCGCTCACTCGTAAAAAATCATTATGTGTCTCAGTCTCTGTCTGTCTCTGTCTATAGCTCTGGCTCTGGTTCTGTCTCTGTCTGTCTCTGGCTCTGGCTCTGTCTCTGCCTCTGTATCTGGTTCTGTCTGTCTCTGGCTCTGCCTCTGTCTGTCTCTGTCTATGGCTCTGTCTCAGGCTATGTCTCTGTCTGACTCTGTCTCTGGCTCTGTCTCTGGCTCTGTCTCAGTCTGTCTCTGGTTCTGTCTCTGGCTCTTGCTCTGTTTCTGGCTCTGTCTCTTGCTCTGACTCTGTCTGTCTTTGGCTCTGACTCTGGCTATTGCTCCTTCAATAACAATGACCCCGTTCAAACTCACTAGCACGTGAGTGGTAGTTCCTTCTAGTTTTGGTTATTATACCGCTATGGTGGGGACGCTCAGAGCTTATATTTTACCGTGATACTTTCCCTAAATTATTCTGAACCCTTTCAGCGCGGGGACCGTCATTAGACGTAAACGACTCCCGCACTGAAAGGAATTAGCGAATTGTTATGACCGTAGACCCATAACATAGATATTCAAATGAAGCAGAAAGAGCTCTTTGGTCCCCATCGTTGATACGTAAATATTTCAGCATTGTGTGAATATTTTTAAGCAGTTAGGTGAAACGTCTGACTTGTTTTTAACTAGGCAATGTTGATGGGTTGAATCAGATTTGAGTTCTAAAGTATATTTTTTATACCACTCCATGACGGAGACTTATTCCTGAGGTCACATAGTGAGCGCACGATATTACTGCAATACATGTTTCAAATTACTGTTATCATTATTACATTTAGCTATAAACAAAAAAAAATACATATTTGTGAATTAATTTATACTATTCGCATTCTGTTTTGTGAGTAGGCCTATGGTTTATCCTCTTCCAGTCTGTGACGACTATGCGTTTCTGTTAAATTTAATTTCTGTTGACGAATTTAATCTGTTAAATTTGTCCTTGTATTAAGACTGATTAAGGCGAAGTGAACACTATTATCATCGGTTGTTTAGATTAAGTTATTGTCGCCTTTATTCAAGGTACCGATTATGGTTTACCAAAAAGTTTTGAAATAGCATTGTGTTTATAATAATATTTGAGGAACTATAGAATGTATGGTGAAATTGTTTTTTTCAAAAAAGTCAAAGATACATTGTGAACGCGTGATCCCAAGTACCACTAGTCCGTATTACTCTTACTTTTGTATGTAGGCACTTACCTGCCTGAGTACGCAATGAAAAGGTTTTGGTCATAGCGCAATGATTCTTAGTGATTGTCAATTAAAATGCTTGGCAGAGATGCATTCGTTTTCGCCTCATATAGTCAGTCAGCCAGTGCCCAAAAATAACACTCAGGTATGCACTGAAAGCTAGATAATTTCTGATGATACCAGGTGTTAGGGACATACCTGGGGGTCATCACCAGGGGGGATGTAGAGTTTTAAAGTGGTGCATTTTTTTGTAATTCGAGATGGCGTCCAAGATGGCCGCCGGCAAATAGTCATACTTAAGAAATAGTATAAATTGGGCAAATTTAGCTAAATTTGCTGTTGTAATACACCATTTCAACTAGTTTAGAGTTACTGAATGCAGCTAGGCCACTCTCAGACAATTCTGATCATTATTTTTTAACCCTTTCAGCCCCAAATTTTCTTTATCATACACCTTAGTGATGTCAATTAGGACAAAATTGTCATCTATAACAATTATTCCATATTAATGGTGAAGGATTGGTAATAATACAGTGACTCTGGTAATGACAATTAGCTAATCTAATTAATTATAAAAAAAGATGGCGTCCAAGATGGCCGCCGACGCATAGTCAGACCTAGAAATTTGCGTAAACAGTGCAATTCTAAATGAATTTTCTTTTGTAATACACCATTTTAAATAGTTTCGTAGTCAATAAATTGTTCTAGATCACCCCATAAAATGTTATTTTAAACAATCGAATTTATCGTTATATATATTAAACCCTTTCAGCTCCGGGGAGCTTTTGTACTGAACATTTCTAGAATGTCAATAGGGACAAAATGATTATTTATAACAAATTATTAACGGTATATTATTAACGGTAACGGATTTGTATCAGTACAAAAACTAAGGCAATATCACACTTATTGGTTTCATTTATTTAAAATGGCGTCCAAGATGGCGGCCATCAGCACTTGGTAAATTTAGGAAAATGTGTGTAAATTGACATATGTTTAGTCCAGTTTTATTCTGTAATTATCCATGTTAACTACTTAGGTGGGCGTGAGTCAATCTAGATCACTCGAAGACAATTTGAACAATATTTAACCCTTTTAACGCGAAGTTGTAAGGAAAAGTATGAGTTTTTATGTCCCTCGTCAAAACAAGAGCCCTCTCCAACAAAAGACTTTATTCAAAATCCCCCACCTAAATGTACTTGTTGAATCATTTAAGTGTTATTTTTGCATACCCTAGTATCCTTCTAATGAATAATTAATATTAAAATAGCATTTTAATATTGATGATATTTTTTTCTGAGAACTACTGGTGGAGTGTACGTATACCGGACTAGCCAAACTTTCTAAAAAGTTCTATCATATTGGTGGACTGCAGACCTGAGCGTTGGCTTAGGAAAGGCTAGGGAAATAAACATTTTGAAGACATTGTATGTAAAACGACATTGCTAACCCATAGTCGAGGAGGTGCGGATTTGTTACTGAACCATTTATTTACTGTGTCACATCTAGTGATGATATCTGACACCATAATTATGTGACCCATCTGAACAGCCGCATCGCGCATTATTTGTTGTCAGAGAGAGAGATAATGTGAGATTGTGAAATAGAACAGTTGGGTTATATATAGTTCAAACTATCAGTGATTATCTTTATTTAAACCAACATTATTGTTTTTTAAACATTTTAAAACCAATTGTTCAAAACCCCATTTTATATTTTTATCATTTAAAATAACGTTCAATAAAGTTAAATGAACCACTCAAAGGGTTGATTTTTTAAATAATTTATGTATCTGCTATATATAGATAGTTTTATTGTTAATACATTTATCTAATGAAACTGTTTTTTAGTGTTATCATGTATGTATAGTTTTTGACATGTCTGCAATTTGTAAAAAAAATAAGCTGTGCGACTTATCACGTGCATATAGGTCACATTAGTCATACTGGATGACAAACTTCATTAAAAGACACATCTAGCTTGAATGAGTATATCAACAAATTGCTCGAAAGGTGTTGATATAATACCTGTCTCAGCGTGAAAGAAAAGGTATTCTGCAATGACACAACCAGTTTTCAAGATATCTATTCAACATTGTCTGTACAGTTCTACAGGGCTCTGCAGGAAGTTCCAGGAGGTGGGTCTTATTTCAATCATTACATTCAACATATTTCATTATCCATATCTCGTTTTGCTTGAACATGATACTAAAGAACAGTTTGATTGCAAGCAAGTTCAAAATAAATTATTTCTATTAATAATACCAGGCTTTAATTCTTTGTTCATGCTGCACTGAATCTATAAAAAAAGCGTTGATGATGAGAAAGAGGATTTACCCGTCATCTAATGGGAGGTTGTTTCATATATATTACACTTGGTTTGGCCATTGGGAAGGCCTGATAAAAACGAAAAAAATAGGGGACGCTGAGCCATGGAAGAATCTGATTAGACATCATCACAGAACGCACAACCAAATTGAGAATATCATCAATAAATATTTATTTAATTTTGTTCAAAGGTCAATCCAGTAATGGTAACCTATCAATTTTGATATCGTTGTCCTTTTTCAGATTTGTGTTTTTTGTGTCCTTGGGTATTATAATATATCAATTCTAATGATTTGAATACTATATTTGATTTAAGTTATGAAAAGTTGTGTCTGAAGATATTTTTATATCAGGGCCTTATGTTGAAGATATAAAAAGCAAATAACATCTGCATTATGTTTATGGTGTTTGCTTTCCAGGGTTAGTCTAGGAGAAATTACTTGCAATTATATCTGCCAGGTTTTCTAACCTGACCTACTTGACCAGTTATAGCCTTCATAGATGGTTTTAGAAATGTAATACTTTGGAAGTTGTGAGGAGTACAATATCAAATGTAAATAGGTATATTAGCAGCTCGTACTGCAAATGATACATTCTTCTCATTAGTGACCTGATTCACATTAATGAACATCACATCTGTAGGCTATGCTCTTGGTGGTTAGACCTGACTACGTAGCATAAAGCTGATGAGATACTGAATGAAACCAGGCTAACCAGGCACATTTTTATTGGCAACTGATAGTCATATTTTCTGCTTGAATTTTCGATTTAGAGAGATACACAGTATATGCTTGTGCAAATATCCTATCTGCTGTCATAAAGAAATACGTTCAGTCGTATTCACAAAAAAATGTCAGTAATTAAATTTTAATGATATATAAATCTATGTAAAATTATTTTGCTTGAGAGTCAAAGAACGGTATAAATGAGCTTGAAATAATTATTGCATTTAACAAAAACGATTGTGAATCTGGTGACAGGTCCAACAAATTTGTTTTAAAGTTGGTCAGTGGTGGCTATTTTGCGTTTTACTCAAGTCAGCACATCCTATCGCGAATGAACAGAAGCTATTATTGTAATGGTTACTGGCAAAAAAAAGTGTTATGATTTCCATGGTCACCCCACTTCAATCTCTGGTCATAACATAATTGGGCTCATTGCAGTATGGCATATTGACATTACAGAGTATATTGTGGCCTTGGTGCTTGCTAAAATGACCTCTTGTGTTAAAAGGGTTAAATATTTTGTTTAATTATTTGGGAGTGGTCTAGATAGATTCAGTGGATACCAAATTAGTAGAAATGGAGAATTGTAAAAGAAAATTTAGCAGACATTGAGAAGCTTGTACAATTGACATTGCCGTATTTGTAGCTACACTATTAATACCAATCCCTCACCACGAATAATGAATTAATTATTATAAATTAAAATTAAGTAGATTAACCAATTGTTATTACCATAGTCACTATATTGATACCAATCCTTCACCATTAATAATGATATAATTATTATGGATAACATTTTTGTCCTCCTAATTGACATCACCAAGGTGCTTGATAAAAAACCTTTGGGGCTGAAAGGGTTACAAATAATGATCAGAATTGTCTGAGAGTGGCCTAGCTGCATTCAGTAACTCTAAACTAGTTGAAATGGTGTATTACAACAGATAATTGAGCTAAATTTGACCACTTTACACTATTTCTTAAATATGACTATATGTTGGCGGCCATCTTGGACGCCATCTTGAATTACATAAAATTGCATCACTTTCAAACTCTACATCCCCCCTGGTGGTGACCCCCAGGCATGTCCCTAACACCTGGTATCATCAGAAATTATCTAGATTTCAGTGTATACCTTATCAAAAACTAAGCCCTTTTCGTTTGACTGGCTGACTGACTAATAGGGAAAACACATCATTTCAACAAGGGCTCAGGGGCACATATTTTCTGTATTTTACCTCTGTGTACATATAATAGTATTCTATCGGGTGGTGAAAAGTGTAGGGGGGTAGGACTACTATCCTGTTTATTAATAAAATGTAAGTATTATAATTCAGTGCTTTGTTTACACCTGTACCGGAACTATATAATGGTGGTTGTTATAGCTACTAGATAGTTTAATAATGTACAGACAAGAAGTAGGTAATCCTTTTGTGGATAACTTTTGTGTTACACTGCGACCATGTGAACACATTCAATAATATTATATAAGTTAATGATGAGATAATAATAATTACGAATGTTGCACTTGCATTTATTAATTTTTAAACATTAAGAAAATCATATCACACATAAAATAATGTCGATCTTGCTTATGTTTCTTATACAGATAAAACAAATATAGCCAGTGACTTTGAGTGTTCATATAGAGTGTCCATATATATTCTTCTGAAACCACTGGCGTCTCGCTGAAAATAAAGTAATGAATGGATCAATGAAACAAATTTTTTTTAATATGTTCTATTCGTGGTGATCAAATTCGAAATTTGCATTTAATATTTTGAATAAAAAAATTACAATATGATAACTACAAGAACTTAAATATTTGTTGGGTAACACATAATTTAGGTAGATAGGCATACTTACAATTTTATCTCTCATACACTACTGTATCATGTGTATACGGGGCAGTCGTGTCTCCAGGAGAATGATCTAAAAATTGTATCGCTGTACCTTTATCCTGTACAAAGAAAACAAAAACAAATATCACTATAGCCTAATTTAATCATTACGAAAACGCAATTCTGCTACGTAGGTGTACTGTGTAGCAACAACGATTTATGTTCTAGCGCTCATAGCGCATATTTTGCACAAGATATACTCTAGATTACCTTGCTCAGACATGTTGAAATAACCCTGCTGCTTTTCTGTGGTTTAAATAAGAAAGGTTGGAATAGTTATTTAACCCAGTGGTTGGTGTGGATAAAAAAAAGAAAATATGTTTTTCTGTAGGTCAAAGAAGGTTCAAATAGTTTAATAGCTCAGGTGATTTTCTGCAGGTTAAATAAGAAGGTCGGGACAGTTATCTAGCCCGGTGTATTTGTTGTGGATTAAATATGAAGATTGGAAAATCGCTCTGTAACCCAGCTGTTTTTCTGTGTGTTAAATAAGAAGGTTGTAAAATTATATAACCCAGGTGCATTGTAGTGGGCTAAATAAGAAGGTTGAAATATATCTGGGTGCTGTATTACGTGTAGGCATAAAGAAGGGTGCAATCGTTGTTTAGCCCGGGTGTTTTCTGTGGGCTAAATAAATATGTCGGTTGAAAAGTTATAAAACCTACTTGCTTTTATTTGGGTTAAATAGATTTTCCGTGGGCTGGAAGCTATGAAGGTAGAAATAGGAGGTATACAGTCTTTTCTGCTTTTCTGTGGGTTAAATGGGAATGTTGTAAACGTTTATAACCCTGATGCTTTTTTGTGGGCTAAATACGAAGGTTGAAATAGGTATATAGTCTGGGTTATTAATTGCGGGTTAAATAAGAAGGTTGGAATTGCCATTTAGCCCGGGTTGTTTGATGTGGAAATAGTTATTTAGCCTGGATGCTTTGTTGCGGGTTAAATAAGTACATAGGTTGACATAGTTATTTATCCCCGGTTATTTGATGTGGGTTAAAGACGAAGATTGAAATAGCTCTAAAACCCACTTGTTTTATGTGGGTTATATAAGAAGGTTTGTAGTGTTATTTAGCCGGGATGTTTCCTGTGTGTTAAATATGTCGGTTGAAAAATTATAAAACCAACTTGCTTTTATTTGGGGTGAATAGAAGGTTCAAATAGTTAAATAGCCCAGTATGTGATTTTCTGTGGGCTAAATAAGAAGGTTAGGATAGTTATCTAGCCTGGTGGATTTGGTGTGGATGAATTATAAAGGTTGGGGATAGGCCTAGTTCTATATTATCCAGCTGTTTTTCTGTGGGTTAAATAAGAAGGCTGTAAACGTTTATAACCCAGATGCTTTGTTGTGGGCTAAATACGAAGGTTGAAATAGGTATATAGTCTGGGTTCTTAAATGCGCTTAAATTAGAAGGTTGGAATTGTTATTTAGCCCGGGTTGTTTGATGTAGAAATAGTTATTTAGCCTGGATGCTTTGTTGTGGGTTAAATAAGTAGGCCACATATATAGATTGATATAATTATTTATTCCGGGTGATTTTATGTGCGTTGAAGACGAAGATTGAAATAGCTTATATTATGAGAAGGCTTTCATTGTTATTTAGCCCAGGTTTTTTTCAGGATTTGAAAACAATAAACGTGGGGGGGGGGCGGCCGGCCCTTAAGTGTTTTGTTGGTATATTTAGGTCAATTTAGGTGGCTTTTTAAAATAATGTGGCGAAAAAAGCGGGGCCTTCCCCCCGCCCCCGCCCTGGATCTGCGGCCGGCATTTCCCGTCATTAAGTTGACTATAGGCCTTTATTTACCCAATGTTGGTTTAATGTTGGTCCAGTGTCGTAGACGGTGGACCAACAATAAAGTAACCTTGGGTGAGTGTCTATGGTACTAGGCAATGTAAAATGCACATCGGGCGTCGTAATCAAATGCGGCCACGGACGATAATACGCGTAGTTGTCAATTCACATATATTTGGTAGTATTCCAGCTTTCATATTTTTTTTTGTAAATGCTGCAAGCCATATTAGTTGTCATGTGTCAGGGATAGTCCTATATTTACATTGTACAAGTTTATTTTCACGCGGCATAACTTACCTGTTCATTTTCATAAGGTCCTGGTGTAGGCTATTCAGTTCCGTGAATGAGCGCCAAAAAACGAACATTGACAGCAGGGCATTGAAATAACGATTTTGATTGGTTGTCATTGTCGGGTTAAATAAGGGTTTTAGTCTTCTTGCACACCCCGTGACGGGGTAAATAGACACTACCTTTTAGATATCCCAAAAAGGATCATAGCGTATGAAAGCATAAGGATGTTTAAACACTGAACATAGCATTTCTATAAAAGCATACACGTGAGGATATGGCTATTATTTATTGAAACATTTCATACAGGGTGAACCAAATCTAAGCTTTTGAAAGTATGCCTAAAATAATTATCAGTGATTATAATTATGGACCCCTGCCTATACATCAGCATCGTCAGATTGTGGTTCAACTTTTGATGCGCACTGCAACACAGCAGTGTATCGTCAGATTGTGGTTCAATACTCTTGATGCGTACTGCAACATAACAGTACACCCCTTAGTGGTACATAGGGCTGCCACGGATTAGCCATTCACAAAAACAATTTTAATTTACATACAGATATTTGTCATTATAATTGTCTACATTCTATTTATATTTTTAGATTGTCAAGTTTGATTTATGGCCATGTAATTCGTGTTTGAAAAAATTAAATCATGATAAAAATGACCATTGTTGTGTTCTTTGGTCAATTTCTGCCATTTCAGCTAGGGGTGGTATATAAATGGGTAATTTGATGGGGTATTATCCCTCTAACCCTTATACTACCCCTTAGTAATCTCTTGGAGTGTTTTGGTATAACCCATGCTGGGGTCTACATGGGTTTCATCCACCATAGACATCTAAATTGGACATAATCGGAGCAAAAACAATATGAGATAATAAAAAAAATTATTATCACCGGTTTTGACATGAGCTTGCTGTGACCTTGAGATGACCTTGTCATGACTTTGAGGTAACGCCCCATGAAGACCAACCTCAACCCATGTTACCATGGCATGTGCATTTAGGTTCGTGTTTCCAAGCTTCTTTTATCAATGTATTCGTCAAAAATTGAAATTTGTGTACAATTTTTGTCCCATTAGTAAGATGCGATATAACACTTCAATTACTACTAATGAACTCACTTTTCATTACTTGAGACAAAGGTCTGGTTTTGACGGGGCGCGTCACATATAATTACAGGTCATGATGGCTGTAGGTTTACTAAATATAGAGGTTCCTGTGACGGGTGTGCTGGTGAATTGTTAGGACAGATGTCATGACAAGTTGTAACATGATTTGGTAAAGCCCACATCAGCTGTATGGGTATACTGGTTATTTAATGACATGCAGCCATGTGCATGTCGCCTGGATACCTTTATTACAGTGGATACCATCTTGCCGTATCAGGTCTGACCGTCAGACTACCAGTCTGACCTTGACAACAGGTGTGTGTGAAGCCGGTACGAAAATGAGGGGTGCGAACAACATGAATATTCATTATGTCGTCATAGTCCAGTAGCCAGCCTATGGCACCCGGAAATTGTTGGTACTATAAGGTTTTTTGGTGGATTTGTATTGGTTAGATACTGTAGATGTCAGATCCAGCTCTTGCCGGTGTGGCAACTCTGGGGAGAATCCGTGATTTGCATAAATCCAAAATGGCCGCCATCGAAATAAGGGTCAAACGGTAAAGTAGCAATAACTGTCAATATAATTCAGTTAGAAGGATGATTTTGGTGTCTACGAAAAGGTATTTACACAGAGAATGCCATGCATGGGTTTAAGAAAAATATCTGTCCTGCTGGGCAGCCATAATAAAAAATGGCCAATATTTCAACCCGGCGAAATAGCCGGCCGGCTGTCGTTTTCGAGAAAATTGTGCTGAAAATGCTATGTTGGGTGTTCGAACATACTGTGTACATACAATACATTTCTGAAAATGTGTAATAACAAATATTTCATTGACAACATCAACTAATGGATACACGCAGCTCCAGCAAAATCTACAAACAAGTAAACTATCTGTGGATAGATCTAGTTTGACAGGCATAAGTGATGAATATCTTTCAAATTATTGGCTGCATATTATTGACTAGTAAATCTTGTTTATTTCTCATGACTAGTCCATCATATTTTCATTGTGTGACATTTTAACCTTTCGACTAGTATATACTAGTATAATAGATCTTATTTCTATGTAAAAACAAAAAGCAATTGTAATGACAATTCCATCATTTTAACACTGGTAACAGTATATTTTCCATTTAAAACAACTCATTTTAGAAAATGATGGCATTCTCTTCATCAAGTAACCAATAATTTTATTATGTAGGCTATATTGACTAGTCCATCATTTCAATAGATGATGGCATTCTCTTCATCTTTATCAACACGATAATGTTATCATATCCAATTATTACATCATTTATATTTATTATGTTTTCTGATGACTTGTCCACCATGTTGTCATAGTGTGATATTTTAAAACATTATTGTCTTGTCACTCTTTTGACTAGTACATCAATACAATAATGCTATCATCTCCAATAATTAAATCTATATCTCTAATGTGTAAAACATAATAGTGACTAGTAAATATTTTTTATTTCTCATGACTAGTCATATTACCATACCGTCACATTTTAACCTTTTGACTAGACTAATGGTATATCATAGATATACCTAGGCATGCTTCTAATACTCTGAAGGTCATGTAACATGTGGGGGTCCCAACACCGATAATAACAATAATTCACCAGCAGAATATATGTATCTGATGGGATGTTACAAACCATCTGTCTGCATATATGATGCGATGTTATTATGCATGTTTGTGTCAAACATGGTATCTAATATTCAAGGAGATCAGTGTCGAAATCAGAGTGTTTCTCTTCTGCATCATTGATAATTGCACTGTCCCCATGGCTGGCTGTCATTGGATTGTGACACTGATTAAGGGAACCTTCGCACTGACAGTATGTTGTACAGGACAGACTTGCTGTCAAGCAACTGCAGTTTGCTTGTGAGCAAGCCTTCCCTGAAGCCCTGCACTGACAACTTACAATTTTCATTAGGTCAGGAGGTGCAGCTGGAGGTCCACTTGCTATTACAGGAGATGGGACGTTGTTGAGCCACACCCAGCCAAACTCAGTAATACAAAGTGATGGGGCATTCTATTTATCTGCTGCCTTCCACAATAATGCTTGACAATGTGCTCGCAGCATGATTTTTATCAGTGGGAGGCAGCGATTTCACAAGGGGTGGTTTACTCTTCTTCTTAGTATAAATCATATCCGGGCTGTATTCATACTAGAGCACTTTGGCTGACTATAAAGTGCAGCAAAAAAGTTCTGTCCAGTTCTCATTAAATCCTCATGTGTGACTGTCTCTTCTCCAACGACAGAGTATAATTCTGGAAAATCACCTTGTTGGAGTTTGCTGAGTGCTATGAGCTTTCCTTTTTGAAAGGGTAAGACACAGTGTCACATCCTGTGACTGCATGCATATCGCCCAGAGCTACTGCAATGTCGTTAACATGCAGCACTCTCTCATCCCACTTTTCCAGCTGAACCAAAGAAGTGATCATAAGCTTCCTAACCCAGACAACCAGAAGAATGATAACGTCTGTATCGTCACTGGTGATACGAATGACCCTCTTGCCCTTTCTCACCGCCTCGATCATGTAGCTGATCATCAATACATCTGCCTCATCGTGGTTTAATAAACCTTCCATTGTACATGTGCAAAGTAAACGTGATATAAATCTCTTATTAGCTTTGCTTTTCATGATAATGTCTCTGTTTGGAAGAGGAGATGTGAGCGTAAGGTTGTATTCAGCACCTCCGGCTCTGCGAGATCGCCCATGATCTTTAGCGGAGACAATGCAATACCTATCAAAAATTATTTTAGTAGGAATTACAGTGTAGTTCTACAATCTGGTCGCCATACTTGTGGCTACTGTAAAGATGGTACCACCACAGGGCCAGACGATATGATACAATAACTGTCCTCCATCCACGATCACGTCATCTGGAGGACGGGGCTCAGATGAAATTATGGCCAGTTTTACCACAATATTGGCCTTATTACCTTTGCGAATAAAACCAAATTCGTCAATTGTAGAGGAGGGGACTGCACAAAGCTCATACTCAAATACTGATACAAGACTTGTGTTTCTGTTCTGACCAAAAATTAGGAGACGACTGAAAAGTGCTTCCATGTCATAAATCATTGTATCTCCTATTTTTATTCCACTTTTCATCGTTTCCATTGTTTTAATTTTCCCTGATATTGATTTATGGAGACCTTCAGGTAAAGAGTTGACGAAATTTCTTGTCATCTCCTCGCCGATATTCACTGTGTCAGCGATATTGATGCTGTCATCAGCTACCTTCCTATTTACTATATTAATCAGTTCTAGTGAAGGATCAACAAGAGGATTGATGTGTTTTTTAAACTCATGTAGAATAAGATTTCTATCAGCAGCACCCAGCTTTCTCCTATTCAATCCCTCCTCTTTGTGTTTAATAGCCGGAGTCAATGTTGCACCTTTACTGTCAGTAGATTCAAACATCAGCTCGAAGGTCCTGAGACACACGCTGACACAGAGGATAAGAGAGAACCCAGCAGGCAACCTGCTCAGCTGAGAGGCTGATGCCGACGAGACCACCTTTAGATTTGCCATAGCGTATATAAGTTTGCTCCCCAAATTGATCTGCTTAGAGTTTCACACACCTTTCCGATGTCTAAATACAAAAGCACAAGCCATGAGATCAGACTTGGCATCCTCGGCCAGACAGCTCATTTCTTGCAGATACCAAGTGGCGTATCGTGCATAGTGCCAATGACCAGCTGCAAAGAAGCAGGGAAGCATCTTTTGAAGGCAGTGCACATGCAGGAGCCAGTAGCCTTCGCGTTGAGCTCTAATAAACATGTGTGCAATCAGAGTTGACCTAATGAGACAATCCACCCACAGCTGCCCAGTTGGTGGCTTGCAGGCCTTCTCAAGAACGATTGACAGATCGTCAAATGTGGGTATACTTCCCTCTTTATAGAGAAAGTCACTCAACAAGACTGTACATACCATACGTAAAGCACGCATAGCTCGTGGCCAGTTCTTCCCATTTAATATACCCGTCAAACCACTGAATGCTGCTCCAATCAGCTCCTCGAGACCAGATCCTCTCATTAGCTTACCAATACACCCGAGAAATGACATAACACAGTGCATCTCCCCTGGATGTATTACAAGTGTTGCCCATTTCTCTGGGTCTGACCACTTCACTTGAATTGCAACCATGTACAGTTGCATATCCAGTGTTATATGTACTGTATTCATACCCAAACTCTGCAAGTAATTTTTACAGTAGTCCAAGGTTGTCACTATTGTATCAGGGTGAGATGGAGGGGCATCGATCAATGGACCAAATGTGAATGGGGGCATGGTTTGGAAGAGGTCACATGATGATCCCTGGCTAATACTGTAATGTAACCAGACCACTCCAGAGGGTATTCTCCACCATCTGTGTTAAATAGTGTAAGAAGCCATTTCATATCAGCTGAATGAGCCTGAGTGACACTTTCGTTCAGTTTGCACACATCTTCAAAAGGCTGGCCAATGTGATTTGATACGGACGGTGGGTTAACCTTTTTGGGTCCATTATAGTGTAACATTTTAACTGAAGATATATCTGTGAGAATCAATATAGCAACTGCAAATTAAGAAGAACAATAATATTATTGGTGTAGGCCAATAATCACCAACATCACATTTATAAGGCAGGAATTATGATAAACTAACTATTTCACATGGTCAAATATCAGCCATTTTGAACTATAATTGCATAGCAATATAATACCTATATATATAAATATGTAATATGTCCACTTATCGTTTGTCACATATATACTAAATATTGTATTTATAATGATGTATGGTCAATGTCAATATATTATATGTACAATATATGTCTGAAAATAAAATTGCTAGCACATTTTTTTCGAAAATTAAAGTCGGACAACTATTTCGAAAAGTCAAAATGTCAATTTTATTATATTATTGCTGCCTTCCACCACTAACGTATAGTTCAATACATTATTAATATTCTTTGTTCTAATACCTATCCATAGAGCCCAAAATCATCGTTCTAGTGTAATTATATCTAAAGTTATTGCTGTTTTAAAATTTGACCTAGTTTCAGTGGCGGCCATTTTGGATTTATGCGGTTCACGGATTCTCCCCAGAGTTGCCACACCGGCAAGAGCTGGATCTGATATCTACAGCATCATACCAATACAAGATCATCAAAAAACCTTATAGTACCAACAATTTCTGGGTTCATATAGGACTTGTATAGACTGGCTACTGGACTATCACCTGTTTACTGACTACTGTGTGGAGGTCACACTCAGGTCAGATTGTTTGGGCCGCCTGAATCAACTGTGAATTGGCCAGGGAGGAGGAGGGAGGAGGGGGGTTCTGAACTCATAGCTCATGTACGGGTTATCCAAGTTCTGCCGGTAGCAGACAACTGGATAGATGAAGATGAGTGGATACATATTCTGTGAAATTCAATAGCCTTCACCTCCACAGTTTCCACGAGCTGGCTAAGACAATAAAGTATGCAGGATGAGGTCTTATATAACATTTTTTCACCGAGTAGCCATTCCAAAGTGTTTCCGGTGACGTCACTGCGTTTCACAGAATTAAAACTCAAAATACTAAATTAGAAAAAAATATTCATTATCGAGTTCCTCACTTGAAGCTATGCTCGCTTTCTTAACTTAATCATGCTAATAGATAAATTGCTTGAAAAGTAGTTAGAATTGTCAAAATGAGAACCATCTATTTCTAAATTTGGCTGATTGAAGAATATGCACCCTCTGATGATAGAAGCATAGCCAGCCCCTAGTGTAGATGGTGGGTGGGTGTCTGAAGGGGTACATAAAATTGAAAAGACGTTTCACCAGCGAAAAAAGGTATTTAAATTGCTCATAACAACTCAAATACAATTCCGCCCGTCATCGGCACTGAAAAGGTGTAATGCCATAGCTCAGGGATTGTTCAGGTTGTAAAAGTCAGCTGAAAAAGTGTACTTTGTCTGCTGCCATCGGCACTGAAAAGGTGTAATGCCATAGTCTGCATGGCTTCATTGGCTATCTGACGATAGAGGCATTATATATTTATATTATCCATGTATCCATATGCCACATAATCATAGGCCACACAGTATATAGTCACATGAAGATAAAAATGGTCGAGTACAGAAAACTTCTCGTTTTTTCTCTGGCTTCAGTATTATTTTTAGCTCTTCTGTTTCCCTTGATTTATAACGTACCTGTTCTTCCTGTTATTGAGGAATATAAGCATGCTACTTTACCTACAAGTGATCCTGTCGCCATTTTACCTAGGAGTGACCCTGTCGCCACTTTACCAATCAATGATCCTGTTGTTACTTTACGTGACCCTGTTGATCCAGAACTACATCCCCGTAAACCATGTACAATGTCAAGTATACAAACCTACATCACACAAAATAATTTCTTTCCGGATAAAGGTACTTGGATAATGAGAAATAGAAAACCGCTAAGATGGTCTCCTGATTTGTGCAGCTTTAAGAACCCCAGTGACACCATCAATTTGAAGGAGTGCTTTCTGCGGAAAAATGTCAAACGCGTACTTGTGTTGGGTGATTCCAATGGACTGGGATATTTCCATGTCATAACCGGTTTTGTAAAACGTTGTACAACATTAAAGACGGAGAGAGGTCCTTTAAGAGAACCAGATATTTCTTATTTTGCTAAATATAGCAATGTTTCAAAAGAAGATCTTCGTTTTCAGCTCAGGGATTGTTCAGGTTGTAAAAGTCAGCTGAAAAAGTGTACTTTGTCTGCTAACAGAAGTGTTCTCATTGAATATGTGGTAATGGAGTATCTGATGGACACTGAAGTGACAACATACCGTGAGGCATGTCCCGGACAATGTCTTCATTCCAACACACACCAACAGTTCATATTTGGAGAATATTTGAGTGCGAATTATCCTGATCTCATATTATTGTTCTCGAATGTTCATGACCGTATTAGAAAGCACAGAGCGGTGATTAAAGCTGAAGTGAACTACCTTATAGAACTAATACGAGCATTAGTACCTGCCTCCACAGAGTTTGTTTGGCTGACGAACAAAGGCGATGATGAGACAAAATCTCCACTGAAATGGCAAAACGTAAAATACGATGGGAAATACAATAATAGTTTTCATACCAGCTTGCTAAATCAAGACCTCTTTAATTTATTGAAACCCGCGATGTCCTCGCCAAGTGGCAACATTCACGGATTCTTTGACCTACAGGCCATAGTCCGTGATGTGTTACACTTATGGAGTAAAGGTCGTGTTCATCTCCAAGCTCCTTGGTACAAGTTGGTGGTGCATTATCTTCTGCAAGCCTTTTGTAATTGAGTCTCCCACTTGGTAGACGCTGCATATTTTATAGATTTGATCCTGTTGGTTGGATTACAAATGTTCCCAGTATTTCGGTAATGGGAGTTTCCGTAATGATATGCAAATGTTGTATTGGTGTACCTTGTTTCCAATAGATATGCAATCATAGTGTAGATCTGATGTGCTTTGCAAAGGTATCTATCTTCCCAGCAAACGCAAAGCATTTGTATAACAAGTATACAGCGTCGGCCAAACGTCTTCGACGTTGGTCCAACATTGTATAAGTATTATACAAATTATATATATTTTACAAAGTATTATACAAATTTTTGTATAAGATTAATACAGCGTCGGCCCAACGTCTGTCCAACATTGTATAACATACATTATACAAATGATTTATGTTTGCTGAGCTGTCACAACATCAAACACGAGAGCACTTCAAAAGAATAAAATGCTAGTAAGTAAGTTTTAGTAAGTAAGCTTAACGCCAGGTTTCGACTGGGACGGTCAGTGAAATATCTGTCAAAATGTAATGCACACAGGCTGAAAATTATACTTTTAAGTTGTGAAACTTCCATAACTCACTCCTCAATGTAATAAGAACAAAACATACAATATATACAGAACGCAGTGTTCTTAATGTACCGCAAAATCACTTAAATATTACGGTCGAAAGGTAATGTTTTAAGCAACAATTTTACTTAGGCCTACTTGTGTACATCCAGCCAATTTGCTAGAAAGCAACATGGTGTGTTGGAATTTTAAAATATTTTATCAAGCTTAGTAGAAATTCATTGTTACGAGTATATTTCCACACAGTAGTAAGACCCCTTCTAGAATGAGGAGATTTACTTTTGATAACTGTACAGAGCATTATTTTAACGCAGCAATATTCGGCTTTACTTGTAATTATTGACGTAAAACAAGGTGCATCCGCATCAACCTTCATTTAATGTATTATTAATTTATATTTTCATTTGAATGGTTCTTGATATTGAAATGACACGATGAGACGATGACTATATATATATAACTTAGCTAGCACCACTAGTACCTTCATTAATATTAATTTCCAATGACATATATATAGTAAAAATATTAGTGTTTGTTAATTGGAGTTTTTCTTGCATGTTT